>JAADYG010000979.1:0-10621 GCA_023338115.1 Phytopythium boreale | reverse complement strand
TTAGCCTATTTGCCTATTAAAACTGTGAGTAATTTCATGGGTGCACCTTATTGGTCAATAAACGGAATGATGTGCAGCTGGCCTCTTGAATTTGACAAAATAACCTCGAAAATTGTATGAGGCCGTCTGACGCCATTTTTTTTAGCCTTTTCATCTGAAAACAGCTGCAATTGCTTCGGCTCGTAAAACTGAGTATTCGCGTATTTTCTTGCGTAATATCGCTATTTTTTTGACTGAGATGCAACAAAAAACCTACGGCCTTTCAAAATTTGTGGGGAATTTCGACACTGCCGCCGCCATTTTTGATTGCAATAGAATCATAAAAATATGGCAGTGTAGAGCAGAATGAGATCTTCACGTTGAGGTATGCCTCGCCTTAAACGAACAACAATTCGAAAAGTTACAGGCAGTTTTGAGAAGTGGTCATATCGAGGCGGACCAGAGGAAGTACTTGGGATTGACGAAACTACAGCTCATTTGACGGTACACTAGAAAGTAAATGGAATCTGATTGGCTGTAACACTTTACAGTAGTCCAATTGTAGGTACCGAGCAAAAGGGCTCAAAATGTATCATTCTGAGCACGGGATTATCTTCTGGCACCAAATCCAAATTTGTGATTCCCTAGCTGCGAGCTGAGATCAAATTCAATTTCTGCTGCAACCAAAACTATACCCTTTGCCAGGTACAACATTTTTTATGTTTGTGTGGAAATATACAGCCCGCTTCCTTTGGTATTACTCTTCGTGCAAGTCTAAGATGGCGTCAAATTCAAGATACCTGTACTACTTGCTGTGTATATATGCGATAATTCATGCATTTCCTTGTTATTTTAATTATATGTGCCGACAACGGGGCCAGACTGGCAGTCACAACCAGCGTTCCCCGTCAATTTGTTTGAAAACCCCTCACAAAACGTTTTGCTGCGGAATCCGTGATACGTGAAACTACAGTATTTGTTTCTAATTTTTCTACGTGAGCAGGCAGGGATCTCCAGCTAGGGATAGGGCATGAATAATCGGGCAGATCTGTAAAACAGAAGAGTAGGAAGGAGGAAATAAGATGAGATGGATACCGAGGGCACAACTGTCGAAATCGTGTTGATTAACGGTCACTACAGAACAGTAACAAAGAGCATGGCGGTACTCGGCGTTGATTTGAGTCTCAGCGAGTCTCTGGTGGCGCGGCGCGTCAGCCTGGTGTCAAATAGGCATAAGTACATCGACGTGGGTGAGTGTGTATAGTAAAAAAATGCAATAATACACAACATCTAATTTTACCTTGGAGTCGAGGAGTTCTGCGAGTGGGCTAAACGTAGCGAGCGGGGTGAGGTTGGCCTCAAATGGTCAGATGCACCCACATAGCCTCCCTGTTCTTGTGTTTAAAGTCGACCATCGTGCGCCATGAAAGGTTGGCCGTTGGCTCCCACATCGTTTCAGTGTATCCGACTCATAGTCCCCTAAACCAGAGACTCATTCCGCAATGTGCAACTTCACTTATCACTGGGACGACTACCGCATTTCCGTTTTCGCCCTGTTACTGGTGCAAAGCATCCTATTGATTGAAAACCTCCTTTTCATTATGAAGTGCTTCATTCTTATATATGATGTCATTAGGACGGAACAAACCGACTTAATACCCAGTAAGTGCAGATACTGACAGTAAATCAAGTAACTGATATCTTAGCAATGGTCAGATTTTACTGGTAGCGCCCTGCAACGGGAATGGGCCCGTTACGATAGCTTACACTAAGTGTGGAGGAAGCGAAAGACTTGTGTGGACCAAGCGAAAAGAAACTCTGAAACATCATACGCCAGGGCCGACCCTTGTGTATCGTACGCTACCTGTGGGGAGCGACCTAACCTCTGATAGGCTAAAACTAGGAAGGAAATCAACCAATGACAGACAGCCAACACGTGCCGCTCCAAGCCCACACCAACGCCCGCGGCAGTCTGACGGAAGACATGATGGGACCACATCATAATCTGCACCCCGGGACCTACCTATTATTGTAACGGGTGGCCTCGTTACACCGTGTCTATATCGATACCATGTCGATACACAACTCAGCTTTCCTTTTCGCCTTCGTCGCTGGGTGACGATAATCCGTGCTGCGGGTGTTTATCTCGGCTTTTTGCATGTGTTTTGCCGCGCTTCTCTTTCTTTCGATTGTATGTGTGTGTCAAATGACGGCTGGCCGAGGAGAGATCTTTGTACGCGAGTGGGTTTCACTGTCGACCAGAAGCACGCATCAGAGACTGAGCGCCTCGTGTATAACTCAGTATCAAGTCAGTTGCAGCGATTTGATCAGTTTCGTGTAAATTGGCTGCTGATGTAGTTTTGATTTTTTTCGGTGGCCAGCCGCGTTGTCAACGTCAGTTCGTTATGAACCCGTATTTGTTGGAGTCAGCGGCGTTGTTGTTGTTGTTTGTTCTCTCTTCGAGATATATTGAGTCACATTGAAAGGGACACTATTGATGACCGTGTCGGCCAATATGTTCTCGATAGTGAACAGCTCATTCGCTTGAACAGTGTGCAAATCTGACGCCATGATACTAAAAGCACTGTTGTCGAATTCACTTCCTGTTTGCTCAACATCTAGATTTGTGTCAGCGTGAGGTTTGCAGCCTACACCAGGGATTGGAAAAAATAAATTCCGCACTCGACTAATCAATAAAATTGATTTTGAGGGATACCAATGATGAGTGCGCCAATAAAGCCCAATACCAATAGACTTGATCAAGACAATAGGGACATTGTATTGAGCGTGTTATGGGAGCTCGCGAACGTAAGTTGTCGCGGTTTAACCGCATCCGGGCGTGTTGCTTCGGGGTGCTGTAAGCAGAGTAAACACAATTATATACAGTGATGCGTGTAGATGCATGTATAGACAGTTTATTAGTTATGCGAGCACTGCGACGGATCGGTCTTTGCAGGCGCGGTCTGATGCGCTCATGGGTGACTGATACACCACACAAAGTCCGTAATATCGACTTCAAATTGGGCGATGGTCCTCCAATGGACTTGGTCCCCTGGATCCTTCCCACATTTGCTCGCGGTAGTCGATTCACTGAACCAAATAAAACGCTTGTTCGTTGACTAAACGCTTGGCCCATATGCACTCGACTGAGAACTCGGATTCTTTGGGCCATCACCGTTTGTCCAGTCTCCCCCGGCCGTAGCGCCACAGTTGTACAAACAAAATGCCACAATTTATCGCGAGTCCGTGGACAAATCAAAACCCATTTTTACTGAATTAGTGATAACAATTCTGACAATTTCACAGCAAGTTCAGTACTGTACCCATAGTGCAGATCACACCAAACGTCAACTTGTGTTTCAATTTAAAGAAGGAGATTAGACACTGCTCCTTTCCACTCAACGGAAACGATACCTGAATGAGCCCAACAGTTGCGGATAGTCGTTGGAGTGACCGCGTCCCATGCCTACTTAGTCCACCTCATCGCAGTAAACACCGTCACCTTCTCTTGCTTCTAGCGGTGGAGGTAGCGCTGGACTGCCGTGTCGATCTTGATGTTAGAGTACCCACGCTTCAAGCTGACAACGACGCCTTGATCCATTGGCTGTATGACGCTCGTAGTGTTCACAGGGAGGAACTCGAGACGGACATTCGATGGCGACTCAACCAGCTTAACGCGAGAGCTCACGTTGTCAACCAGGAGTAGGATGTGGCGGTTCTCTCGCTTCATGCGCACGTTTAGGGACTCGAGCCAGATGAGAAAGGCACGGGAGTTCATCCACGCCTTCTGCGTGTTCGTGTACACGCAGTTGAGCTCGGCCGGGATGTCGTGGCCTCGCAGCGCCACGGGCTCCTTCGACTTGCCGATGAACAGCAGCGGGGGCTTGTCGCTCCCGTCTGCGTTCGTGGCGACGCACATCGTCAGCCGCGTCTTGTCCGCCTTCTTGCCCGCGACCGACCGGCGTCTCGACAGCGTCGTCTTCGCCGCCTGGCGGAAGTAGAAGCTGGTCTCGTCCATATTGTAGGCATCTTGGAGCGCGTACTGGTCCGCCAGGGCGCGCATCGCGGCTCGGCCCGCGCGCTGCCGCGTCGGTGACGGACGCCGCTTCTCCATGCAGCCGTCTGCTCTTGATGCCGTGACGGCGCTTAAACCGATACAACCACCCGTTCGAGAAGCCCGAGCGCAGCGACGAGGGCAGGCTGATGTCGTCGGCGATCATTCTCGCCAAGGCGAGCAGGTGGGCGTCACGTACGGCCTTCACGTCTGCGTCGTTGTCCATGCCGTCGAACTCGCGGACGACCCGCTCTTCGTACGCTAAAAGCGTGGGGTCGGCCAGTTGCTTGCGAGCATGTAGAGGCAGCGGCGCCTGCTTGAGCTGGGCTGCCTTGGACAGGATTATGCGTACGGTAGAGCGGCTTAATGGTTGTGGGAGATCGAATGCGTGGGCTGCCCATCGGGCGAGCCCTGCCACGATGTAGTCTCGCAGCTCAGCGACCTCGATTAGCTTGAGCTTCTGACCAATGGTCAAGTGGTGGCGGCGTGGAGAAGGTGGGCTTGGCATGGCGATCGATAATTGAAAAGTGGTCACAAGTTTGCTAGCTGAAAATTGCGATCCACCCCTTTGACAACTTCAATAACTTATATCGCTCCTTGGCCACGCATTTACTAATGAAACAAGATATTTTTTTTCAATTCGGGACAGCTTCAATCGTTGAAGCTAACTAAAATCAGTTGTGTACTCATCTCCCTTTTTCAATAAAAGATGGCAGAGCATCCGGGTTGGGTGGTGGCGCTACGGCCTGGGGAGACTGTAGCCGCTTCGCCTCCATGTTCAGACGAGCCATCGTTTGAATTAACGGTCTATTCGTCAGAATCAGGAGGCAGTCTCTCGTGAGCCAGTCGTATGCGCCACAACGACCCGTCGAGTCAGCGCATGCGATTCCGAGCGAGTTTCTGCAGCGACTTGGGTGTTCCCATAGCAAGTTGGCGAGTGCCTGGGGCGGTACAATATCTTATGGGAGTAATTTACTCGATTAGATGCAACGCGATGTTATTGGACCATTTATTGGATGTAAACGGAACTCTAGTATAACGCCAATATCTAGTGCCATGGATCAAATATTAATCCCCCCACCCACTCACCCCGCACCGAGCACGGAAGCCAGCACTAAACAAGATAGGATAAAACTCTTAACGTGTTTAGTTATGAAACTTTATACTTAATTTATGATTACAAATTTAAAGTCAACGAGGATTAAGCTTATTTCTTAATCTCATGTAGGGTGGAATCTTGTAGGAGCTCTCTATCCACTCACAAGGGAACGTTTTTGAATATGTGTGAGTGGTTATTGACGTCCCCAGCTTCTTCTTTCGCTCTCCCCTACTTGAAACAAATATATACGATTGAGTATGAAACTATATTCACCACAAAAAACAACCGTGGAGAGTGCATTTCTTGGTCAAGGGAATTGGCATAAACACAGCACAGAGTTCAGCCATTTAACTTTCTGTACTGCAATCGAATCATTCAGACCTTTTTTCAGGGTACTTCACGAGGCCAATACAAAATGTGTGCATACTCTAGTCAAGTATAGTCTGTTTTTGGCATTACGGGCTCGATACTTTTTGAATAGACGAAGAAGTTCTTCTTTCCAGAGTTTTTGCGTTGATTTTCTGGGGAAAGTCTTCGGTGAAATGGGTCTAACCCTGGGTAAAGTGTCCCGACTTCGTAGATCTCGTTACAAGATAACACAAAAAGGGGAAAAGACAAAATACGTCCGTATTCATAAAATAAGGGCAAAATCCATCCACAATACCCTTCATCACGCAACCCCTAATTAATGGGGTAAGCAAACCAGTATTTTATTGTATTCCGTTGAAATATTCCGAAAAGTTAAAGCGTCTAGACTTTTGTAGCTGTAACGAAGCGTGTAGTTATAACGTACCGTATAGCTTCAATGTAACCTGTAGCCTAAACGTATCGTATAGCTCCAACGACGGCGGTGAAGAACCTGTCGAGACGGTCGTGGCGGACGTTGACCAGCCTATCGAGGAGGCATAGCATGACGAGGGCTACAACCCAACACAAAAGGGCGCCACAGCCGTCAGGCGGGGTTCGCACTCGCCCCCAAAGGAAGCGCCGCGCGCTGTCTGAGCTGTCCAACTAATTCAGTTAATACTGCCACGTGTTACTGCTTCGAATTAATCGTGTACTGATTTTAATGTATGTAATATCATGTTTAGCCCACACGTTGCGGTTTAGTTACACGGTACGTAATGGCAACACGTTACGATAGGGCTACACGTTATGATTTGGCTATATTTTTGTTTTAGGCTCCAGTACGTAGTTTACAAGCTAATCTACTGTTTTAAGCCGTTATTTAGGGGCTACGTGATGAAAGGTGTTATGGATGAATTTTGTCCTTATTTTATGAATACGGACGTATTTTGTCTTTTTCAAAAAAAAAAAAAAAAATCGCACGTCGGTCGTATACCAGCTATACACAATAACACAGGATAATACATGACTCATTTCCATTGTGCCGTCAGAAAAGTAGCTGAAATGCCTGGTATGCACCTTCATATCTGTCAAAGTGCCCTATAAGATAGGATCTATGCAACAGCGTATTTATTGCGACCGCTTGTAAGAAGTTAGCGGTGTCATGACGCTCTCCGGGAGGGCATTCGGAGAGTGGAATATATAAAGCTCTCGCGACGTCAGGCCCATTGCTCGCATTTTTGACTTGGTCTTCACTTGCCACAGCCCACTTGGACGAATCCGTTAAGACAACCTCTTTGTTGAACTGCCTCTCAGCGGGAAACTTGAAGTCCGCTCAGATCTGAGCCACTATATCACACGAAGTCCTCCTCCGTCTCATGAGGAAGCCAACATTGAGCGGCTGGGAGCTCAGCGTTGAAACCTCTCATTACGATCACGTTCAGCAGCGGCAAGTCGTACTGATTGGCTTGGTAAGTGCAGTCGAAGGTCAGGACATCAGGGTGCAGAGCGAAATTTTGCCGACACTGGGTGCGGCTAGAACAAGTACCGAAGGCACGACTCCGGATTTTTTTGATATAACCCTCACCGCGCTGATTAGCAACCTGTTATGTTGACAACAATCTAGGGAACGATCCTGGCTGCGCGCGAGTTCAATCAAAGAATGCACAGTCCAACGCACCACAAGTGCCCTCAGCGTGGTGCTCCTGGGCGTGCGATGAGAAGTCGCCTGGATCCACGATCAAGACGCGTACTTTTCGCAATTCCGCTGACCGACGCGCGGCCACCGCAGCCACCGCAAGCTTCAATATGCAGACATCCCCTCCGGTAATTCCCGTCGATCATCATACTTCTGCCACGTCCACCGCATCCTTCATTATGCAGCCAACGGATGCCGCCGTCGCTGCCGCCATCGCCCTCGTCGTGGTACTAGCGATGATCTACAACCGCCCCAACAAGCCATGCCGCACCGACCTGGCGACCTTGGTCGCATCTCTTCAAAGCCTGAGCGACGCTATTCGAGATGCAGAGAAGAGCTACGGCGCCATCCTCGACCAGAGAGTATCACCTCTGGCCGACCAATTGCGGGGAGCTGTGAAAACCGGCCTCAGCGAGCCCGCCCGGAGCATTGAAGATAGCAGGCACAATCTCGTGGCGCAGATGAACGCAATGACGGATGCTCACGCTGCATCGGAGCACGTCGTCCCTCCTCCTGCGGCACGAACGGCGACGGGAACTGCAGGCAGACTCGGGCAGCCCCACAGGCGCGCGGCAACCAACATCCCGACACCAGGGATCTCGCTCCGCAATTGATAACTGGCGCGATCTCATTCTTTTTCTCCATTTTTTTTCTTTGATTCCTTGCTTCGCTCTTCTAATCCGCTCAATACATTGCACGTGAGCTTCGAAACTCACTGCGCTCTTGCTCGCGGGCCTGCCTCTGCTGCATGTTCTTGTGGCACTCGATGAACATGGGCCATCATCAGCGCCTGCCAAACAGACATTGCTTAGTCAATAGTACCGTCTGCTCGTCGAAACGACGCGACCGATGTCAGCCATCGAAACTCTTTTCTTCAGCAAGAATAGAAAAATGTTCAGCACGATTCGACAATCCCGTGTTAAATCCAGAGTACTATACTGTAGTCATCGGAGGTGGAGCGTGAGGTGCGATGTTCAACGTCCGAACACCAGCCTAATTTGATCTATTACATCCATTCAGCGCGGGCCAGGTTGTTCTCGAGCTTTTTCTCGATTCATTTCATTTCACTAGTAAGTGCTTTGTTAGCTTGCAGGAGTTATGGTCCAGGGGATTGAGCACCATGACTGTAATTATTACAAGCTCCCCCCGCATTCGAAACCTATACTATTTGTAATGGGGTTATATGGTTACGTAGTAACCCATGTTGGACACAGCGTGCGTGTCAAAGAGTGAATGCTCTTATTAAGTTCATTCGGACTTAAGGGCAGCCACCCTCCAGCTAAAAGCCGTTGTGGGTCTTGGCAGTACTTCACGGTACTGCCAATCTAATACGTAGTTACTTTATATGCTTTCTCTTAGCTTTTGGAACCCCAAAGCTGATAGGACAATTAGGAACCACCCATTCCGAACGTCGTTATTGATCGCAAGAACACAAACAATAAACAATCTCCATTTTGCCAACAGTCCACAAGTCGATACAAACCGTACCCCTCTTTAAAATGTTACAACACACTTCCACTTTTTATTTTAAGGTTTCGAGCGTTATTTTTACAAAAGAAACTGAGCTATTCTCCTATTTACCAGGTTTGTATTTGTGGGCGAATTTTTCAAATCGACAGTGTTTTGGCGAAGTTACACCTCGATTTCAAGACATGACATTCTTTTCCGATACAAAGGAAATGTGTTTTTTCGCCGGAGATTTTTTTTACGCTCGGCTTAGAAGAGTATTTAGAGTACTCAACTACTCATCCATACCGTGACGGTTCCGGCAAAAAAAAACATTCCGTCACATTCCGACAGCCAGGTTTTATCCTGGGTGACGGGGATAAAAACGTGCAATACCCAACGTAGTGAACCGATTAATCGTGTTATTTTTGACCGGTCCGGATTTAGATTGACCGACGGACGCACATTCCCGCCCCCCGCCCGCCCGTCGCCCCCGGCAGACCCAACGCCCCGCCATACAGGACATTACCACGCGCCCGCCCACCACGTGCCAGCCAACGACGCGCCCGTCCGCCACGCCCGACACGCACCCGCCCACCACGCGCCCATGTCCGACGCGCACCTGTTCACCACGCCTCCACGCCACCATGTTGCCGCTCCCGCTCGCTGCTGGTCTACTTGTAACGGTGATGCTCATTGGTGAGAGCGCAGAGAGTGATCTCTGTTCTTGCTGGTTCGAATCCAGCTACCGTTGATCGTTCAGGCAGCGAGCGGGAGCAAGCAGCATGTGGATTACTGTCTGCCGGGAGCATGGTACGTACTGTACTGTACTGAGTGTGGATCTAAACAGCGACGTAGTGCTCTATCTGTGCAGCAGGTTCCACGGTAGCGTGTGCACGTGGAAAAGCGAGTACACAGCCAACGGCGATCAAGGTTCATGCGTACTATAATTAATATGCGGGATTGTATACAGCCGCAGTGTGTGCCCTATGTATTGTGCAGGCCGATGCACAGCCAAGAGCGGCTTGTCGAGCAGTCACAGCGGCGGGTGGTGGAGCACCAGTACCGTGTGGGGAGCGGCTGCGGCGTTTGGACGAGCGACTACGGAATGTGAACGAGCGGCGAGCAGCGTTAGCGTGTGGTCGGGCAGTATTAGCGCGTGCACGAGCGACGTCAGCGTGTGGACGAGCACCTTCGGCAGCGACAAGGTAGCGAATGCGCCTCCTGCAGCAGGAGCAGCAACGACAGCAGAGTGTGCGTCAGTGGCAGCGGCTACGCGTAGGTGGCAACAGTATGTGTGGGAGCGGCAGCGGGGCGTGGAGGAGCGAAAATGGCGAGTTCGGCGCGGCATGGACGGCGGTAGCAAGCGCGGCAACTGCAAGCGCGGCAACGGGAAGCGCGGCAACGGCAAGGGCGGCGACGGCAAGCGCGGCGACGGCAAGGGCGGCGACGACAAGTGCAGCAACGGCAAGTACAACAGCGGCTAGTGCAAGAATGGCCACGTCTCGGCTGTGCGTGCGCCCGCACAAGTACAGTATTACAGCAAGATCAGTGCCACCGTGATAGTGACTTGCCCAGCTGCCGCAGCGCTTGGCACAAGCGGCAGTGGCGACTAAATGAGTGCCAGTAGAGTGTGGTGGAGCAGCTGTGACGTGTAGACGAGCGGTGAGCAGCGTCAGCGAGTGGAAGAGCGGTGTCAGCGTGTCGACGTGCGGCGGGGCATGAACGAGCGGCGGGCAGCGGTGTGTCGAGGAGATCGGGCAAGCGGCGTTAGTGCGTCGGCGAGCGGGGGCGTGCGGATGAGCGGACGAGCAGCAGCGGCACGTGGACGGTCGGTGGCGGGGCATAGATGAGTGGTAGCGTGTCGACGCAGCGAGCTGCGAGCTGCAGCAGCGCATGGACGAGCAGCATCGGCGCGTGGATGGCAGCGGCAAGTGCGACGCGGCGAGGGCGTGGGTGACAACGGCAAGTGCTGCATGAGGAGGGCGTGGACGGCGAC
>JAADYG010000978.1:0-10647 GCA_023338115.1 Phytopythium boreale | reverse complement strand
GATCACAGCAGTGACACTGAAGAAGATGGAGATGCCTGCGCATTGCGCGGCTGCTGTCGTCCCACTGCCGCTGCCATCGCCGCAGCCGGATCGCGTCGAGGCGAGTGCCCAACACAGCGCGGCCCACGCCACAACGTCCGCGGCTTGTACTCGGTCAAGTGAATCCGAGGCCACCGGGCGAGTGGTGTCCCAGCGCAAGCACGCGGAGGTGTCGACAATGCGGGCGACCGCCAATCCACCCACGCGACACAGCGCGCCCCACGCTACAACGCCGGCGGCTTGTACTCGGTCAAGTGAATCCGAGGCCGCCGGGCGAGTGGGGTCCCAGCGCAAGAGCGTGGATATGTCGACAATGCGGGCGACCGCCAGTCCACCCGCGCGAGCACAGACAGCGATGAAGACCCGCGCACAGAGCGGGCGAGCGAGTGCGGCCGCTCTTGCCAGGCCGGCTTGGCGACAAACAGCACGTCGTGCATCGTCCGCCCCTTCCTGTTGTGCGAGTTGAGATTGTTGAGTAGAGTTTAGAGTAGCGTGCGTGTGTGCGTGTTGTAATGCTTCAGAAGACGTGTGTCTGTGCCGTGGACAAACAGTTTTGGCTTCTTGTAGCCGACTCCATCGATGTGAGACCGAGATGAATCGAAAATGCAACCATACCGTGAGAAAGTGCACTCGAACGACTGGTTTTGCTTGCCCTCTCCATTACTCGCGACTGCCAAGGAGCCAAAAGAAGGCCGAAGCAATCTAGAGTTGACGGCGTAGCTACCTGGGTTCGTGTTGAACTGCTCTGTGCTGCCCCTGAATCCCTATCTCTCTCAGTGTCGATCAACGCGCATTGAAGCACGAGCTGGCGCATGAAAGTGCTCAGCTTGTGCGTGTAACCTACTGAGCAATCGCTTGGTGCGAATCGGAGGTCTCGCCATGCAGTCGAGCATCGCTCGTGGCAACACCAGACAACCAGGCTCTACACGTAGCAACACGCGAACAGTGCGAGGCGCTGCCCAAGATGGGGGGTCCCGTCCCACCCACGGAGAAACAACGAACACCCACGTATATCTCAATGGGCACACCCTGACATTCATTTCGGTCTCTTCACCAATGGGACCCATGCCGACTACAGAGTGTTTGGCTGGGTTGTCGAGACCCGAACCACGCCCGACAGACTCAACTCTGACCACGGGACAAGCAGCAGCAGCCGCTCTAGCCGGGGGGCCAGCCGAGGCGGCGCCCGCCGAGCAGGTGCAGGTGCAGGTGGAAGACGGACTGGCAGCCGTCCTTGCCGTCGTTGATGACGATGCGGAAGCCGTCGTCGAGCTTCTCCTGCTTGGCGACGAGCTTGGCCGCGTACAGCAGGTGGCCGAGGATGGGCTCGTGCCGCTCCTCGGCGTGCGCGAGCTGCGTGAGTCCGTCGCGGCGCTTAGGGATGACGAGGATGTGCACGGGCGCCTGCGGGTTGACGTCGTGGAAGGCCAGGCACTGGTCGTCCTCGTACGCGATGCGCGCCGGGATCTCCTTGCGGATGATCTTGTCGAAGATGGTCTCACCCACGGCGGCCGACGCCCCGGACGCCGCCGCCGCGTCCGCATTGGCGCGCTCGTCGCCGCCCACAGAGCTCATGGCGCGCGCGCTCAAGACGCTAAGCCGCGCGCAGGAAGCGAGGGAAACGCGCGGGGAACAGCGCCGGACGCCCGCCAGAAGCATACTCCACCACGAGAACCGGGCGAGAAATGCACTGATGGTCTTGAAGATCCGAGGGGTCCGCAGTAAAACGCAAGGTGCGACCTTCGCGCAACCTTGCGGTTCGAGCGACATTCCACCTTCGACAAAGATTTATAATTTGAAAGAAGGTATTTGTTCATGAAGGTTCGTCTGCTTGCACAAGCATTGATTCCGGTGCTTCCGTACGCGCAGAACCCTTCAATTTGATATCAACTTCAAAACCTCTGGAACTGAATAAGCTCGGATCCCGAGTCCGCCCACTGGGGGCTCATTACCCACCACCATTGGCTCCGTTGATGCGCAATTCAGAGTCTATCCGACCAGTACGAATATTTTGAAATATCTTGTAATGATGTGCTAATCAAACTACAATTTACGAATCGCAAGTGTCGCGTACTGGTCCGTTATCCGCGACAGCCGCATGTTGAGGTGTGCCGCCGCTTGTCCTGACACAACCCGAACGAGGCCAGCCGCAGAAAGTGACCGCCGCGCATCCGCTTCCTTCGCGTCCGCTCCCCGGTGTGAACGAGAGATCAGCCGCCCCCCTACGCGGCTCCTTCCCTCCCCTCCCCCTCTATCGATCCCTCTCCTAGCAGACGACCACCACCATGGGCAGCAACGACGCGAGTGACAGCGCCGCCGCCGCGCAGCCCGAGCTGGAGCTCGCCGAGGACGCGGGCTTCACGCTCTGGATCGAGCCGTCGGCCGCCGCCAAGAGCGAGCGCATCCGCCTCGAGCACGTCAGCGCCGGCGACACGGTGCTGTCGCTGCGCCAGCTCATCGCCGAGTACCCCGCGCTCGCCTGCTACACGTGCTACCACCTCGAGGCCGCCAGCCCCGCCGACCCCTCGGCCTGGTACGCGTGTTGTGTGTTGTGCTGCTCTGTCGTGTTCACGTACTAGTATGGTGTCGACTTGGAGCTTTCTTCTGACGCTGTGTATGTGTCTGCGTACGGATCCACAGGGTGGCGCTGAACGACTTTGTGGAGCTGAGCGAGTACGAGGCCGTGGCCGACGGCGTGACGCTGCGCATGGTGCTCGAGAAGTACGACGCGCGCAAGGTGCGCGCGCACGTGCGCCGCTTCCGCGACGTGCTGAGCAACCCGCCGATCCCGCAGGCGGCCGAGGCTGAGGCCGAGACTGAGGCCTCCGCCGACAAGGACAAGAAGGAGGACAAGGCGGACAAGAAGGACGAGGAAGAGCCCGTGGACGAGAAGAAGCTGCAGGAGATCTCGGAGCAGCAGCTGAAGCGCCTGCGCGAGATCCACCAGAAGCTCGAGGGCGTCGAGGTGCCCGTCAAGGTGGACCTGGCCGACTTCTACGCCTTCCCGGGCGCGATCGCCAAGGCCGCGGAGGACGCGCCGGCCAAGTCGTCGCCGTCCAAGGGCGGCAAGAAGAACAAGGACAAGGGCAAGAACAAGAACAATGCGGCGGCCGAGGACGCGCAGAAGCAGGAGCAGCAGCCACAGGACGCCAAGCTGCCCTCGTGCATCAAGAGCATCGTCTTCTCGGGCTACAACCCGCCCCCCGGGCCGCGCAAGCTCGCCGGCGACCTGCTATACCTCGAGGTGATGATTGAGGACGGCAGCGCGTTCCACGTGACGGCGAGCGTCAACGGCTTCTACGTCAACCGCTCGACCGCGACCAAGTTCGACCCGCTCCCGGGCAAGTTTGGCGGTCACAGCTCTCACTTGCTGCTCGACGTGCTGCGCAAGGCGTCCGAGAGCTTCAAGCGCTCGTACGAGGCGCTGCTGGCCAAGGCGGCCACGCTGGCCAAGCAGGGCCCGTCCTCGATCGAGTGGATGGTGGCCGCGGGCAACAACATCGGCGGCAAGCTGCCGTGGAACTCGCCCGCGACGACCGGCGGCAAGCACGAGTACGACCTAAACCGCGCCGAGGACGAGCTGACGGCGTCCTACGGCATGGACGAGCGCGGCGTCCTGCGCGACTGGAACGAGGAGTACCAGTGCTGCCGCGAGCTGCCGGCGACCAACCTGAAGGAGCAGATCGTGCGCTCGCGCGTCATGTACAAGATCGTGAACGAATTCGTCGAGGCGGCCACGCAGGGCGCCGTCGCCATCGTGGAGGGCCACATCCCGCCCATCAATCCGATGGACGACAGCAGCGCGCACGTGTACGTCTTCAACAACATCTTCTTCTCCATGTCGATCGACGGCAAGAGCGCGCCAAAGGACGCGGCCGGCGAGGAGGCGGCGTACTCGGCCGCGAACCGCGACCTGCTCGGTGTCAAGGCGTTCAACGACGCCGACGTGCAGGGCCTGCACACGCTCGCGACGACCATCGTGGACTACATGGGCGTCCGCGTGATTGCGCAGAGCGTGATCCCAGGCATTCTCCAGGGCGAAGCGGCGTCCAAGCTCGTGTACGGCTCAGTGGACGGCGGCAAGACCATTGCGTCCAACCCCAAGATGCACGCGCTCATGCTGGAGGCCGGCGAGAAGCTGCACATTGCCGAACGCAGCATCAAGCCGCTTGGCAAGGACGACGAGGAGGAGGAGACCCCCGCGGAGGAGGCCGCTGCCGGTGGCGAGGCCGGCACTGAGGTTGTCAAGCTCTGCGGACCTGTCGAGGCGAAGGGTATCCTCGGCTCGGACGGCCGTATGTACGTCCTGGACCTTGTCCGCACCACTCCCAAGGACGCGACGTTCTACGACAAGGAGGCCGAGAAGAAGGAGGCGTCGGAGCTGGAGGGACTCCGCTTTGCCCGCGAGGACGAGGGATACGTCGCGCTGCTTCGCCCGGAGCTGGTGCAGCTGTTCTCGCTGTGGAAGCAGAACCAGGTCCGCCGCGCGCGTCGCGAGGCCCGCAAGGCTGCCGCTGAAGAGAAGAAGAAGAAGGATGAGGAAGTCGCCGCCGAGAAGAAGGACGAGGAGAAGGCGGAGGGCGATGAGACAGCGGAGAAGACGGACGAGGAGCAGAAGCCGACGGAGGAGGAGCAGGAGGAAGAGGAGGAGGATGTACCCCCTGTTCGCCTCAATCCGAACGTGTTCATGAAGTACAAGGCGTCGACGGATGACGAAGAGGTCGCTGCCGACGAGGCCGCCGCTCGCGAGGCCGCCGAGTACCTGCAGAAGATCGTCGTTCCTGCGTTCATTGCTGATGTTCGCCGTGGTGCGATCGCGCCGGCGGATGGGTACTCGCTCACGGAGCTCATGCACTCGTGCGGTATCAACATGCGCTACCTTGGTCGTCTTGCGTCTCTCTGCAAGCGGCTGGAGACCATCGGCGGCATCTCCAAGTACATGCTGGAGCTGCTGGAGGTCGAGATGGTCGCGCGCGCTACCAAGCACTTCCTCGCGGACGTGCTGAACGCGGACGAGTCGGTCCGCGCCGCGCCGGGCGACACGATCGTGCAGATCCTGAACAGCATCCTGGGCACGGCCGCCGAGAGCGAGGAGAGCAGCGCGAGCGCCCAGAGCAAGAAGAACAAGAAGAAGGGCAAGAAGACAAGCGGCAACAAGTCGGAATCGGCGGACGACTCGGCCCCGGAGTCGCCCGCCAACGGCGCGAGCGCGCCGCCCTTCGGCCCCAAGGCGGTCTGGCAGCGCCTGGAGAAGGAGATCGCGAACCGCTTCGACTACGAGCTGGCGCTGTGGAACCAGTCGACGGAGGCGCCCGAGGACGAGGCGGCGAGCGCGTCGGCGATCGGCCGCGTGCAGCGCAACTGCCTGCTGCGTCGCCTGTGCCAGCGCCTGGGTCTGCGCGTGGTGTCGCGCAACTACGACTTCACGCTGGCGCAGCCCTTGTCGCTCGCGGACATCACGGGCGTCGTGCCGGTCGTCAAGAACTCGCTGCCGAGCCACCCGTTGCCGCAGGCCAAGCAGCTGCTGGAGCGCGGCCGCTTGCACCTGAGCAGCGGCGCGCTGTCGACGGCGTACGAGCTGCTGCAGGAGGCGTCGGCGCTGCTGTTCCAGGTGTGCGGCGCGGCCCACGAGGACGCGGCGCTATGCAGCTCGTCGCTCGCGACGGTGCTGTACCACGCCGGCGACGTGGCGGGCGCGATCGCGCAGCAGCAGCGCGCGCTGGCGCTGTACACGCAGCTGGAGGGCATCGACTACCACGACACGGCCTTCGCGCACGCCAACCTGGCGCTGTTCCTGCACGCGAACGCGCAGACGGACGTGGCGGTCGCGCACATGCGCCGCGCAATCTACCTGCTCGAGTTCTGCAGCGGCCCGCACTTCCCGGAGATCAGCTCGCTGTACTTCAAGATGGGCATGATGTGCCAGGACGTGGGCCAGATCACGCTCGCACTGCTGTGCCACCGCGAGTCGCTGCGCCGCGGCGAGCTCGACCGCAACCAGGCGGCCAACACGCTGCACCAGATGGCGCTCGCCTGCGGCCTCGCCGGCGGCTACCGCGAGGCGCTCGCGTACGAGAAGAAGGTCTACTCGCTGTTCAAGGAGGCGTTCGGCGAGGAGGACCCGCGCGTGATCGAGTCGGCCAAGTACATGGCCAAGTTCACCGAGAAGGCCGTGGAGGGGGCCAAGGGCCGCCGCGAGGTCGACGCCGCCGCGGCCGCCGACGCCATCGCGAATGAGCTGCTCGAGGAGCTGGAGATCAAGACGGGCGCCGAGGGAGACGCCGCGGTCGTGCCCACGCTGACGGCGGGGGCGACGACGACGGCGACCAGCGGCAAGAAGAAGAACCGCAAGAGCAAGAGCGGCAACAAGAAGCACTAGACGGGAGGGGACGTCGAGGACGTGCGCGAACTTCGTAGTTAGTAGTAGTAGCTGTTGGAAGGGGGATAGTGGCGACGTGAAGAGATGGAATCGAGCAGTTAGGTACCGTCATCGTCGCGCGCTCGAGCGTGATCGTGCAGTCTATTGACGTGGCGTGTCTTGTGGCGTCGGCAGTTTGGCGCGCCACTCGGCCAGCGTCTTGCGCAGCTTAACGACGAGCGCGTCGACCTCGCGCCGCTCCATCCCGATGGCGCACGCGAACGTCACGTACGGCTCCGGGTACGCGTCGCGGTGCGCGCCGTACGACTCGAAGTGCCTGCCGCCGATGCTCTTGGTGTCCAGGCACGACACGACTCTGAACCGCGTCAACACACACAGGTGAGTGACTCGAGCAGGTTTGAGGGTACGTGTGGGTGGAGGGGCGTACCGTGCGCCCGAGACGCCCCGGGAGAAGAGCATGGCGCCCAGGAAGGTGAGTTGGCGCGCGCGCTCTCGCTGGTCGACGACGTCGCGGCAGAAGGAGCCGAGCGTCAAGGCGAACGAGATCTAAAAGGGAGCGTTCACTGCGATGAGAGTGACTCGAGACGCCAACACCAACAGGAAGGGGCACTCACGTCGTTGTGCGGCACGTCCAGCAAGCGCTCGCCCGCCTCGTCGGCCACGAGCGCGAGTTGCTCGCGCATGTAGGGCACGAGCTGCTTGCGCTCACGCAGAAGCCGCTGGAACCCGTCACGACCCTACAGACAGTACACCGGACATGGAGAAGTTGTCGCTGTTAGTGTTGGCTCCATGGTCCAGGTACTTGTGTGTGGATGCTGGTGCCGGTACCATTTGAAGCATAGTGACGAAGAAGTCGAGCGCGGGTGCGTTGCTGGCGCGGCCCGGGTAGAAGGTGGCGATCTGCGCGACGACCTCCTTGGACGGCGAGCACACGAGCGCGCCGCCCACGGGCATGAGGAAGTTCTTGTCGAGGCTCTGGACCACGGCGTCCACGCGGCCGCGACGCATGGCCTGCTCCACCTCGTGCACGCACTTGGACGACTGCACGCCGTACGCGTTGTTCACCACGTGCGCTTCAAAAGGACATGCAACCCGTCGCGTCAGTCACTCGCACTCACTCACACCATCCCAGCATCACGCCGGCCGTACCAATGGCCAGCTCCTGGCAGAGCCGCGCGATCTCTTCGACGCGGTCGAAGCCGCGCGGCGCGAAGCAGCTCGTGGTGGTCATCACGGCCAGCACTTGGTCCGGCCCGCCTGCCTCCTCGACAGCGCGTCTGACGCTCGCGACGTCGGCCCTCAGCTCCCCTCCGCTCGCGAGCTCCAGTTCCACCACCAGCGGCGTGAGGCCTGCCGTCAGGATGGACTTGAGGCACGACTTCTGATCGATGCGCGGCCACACGACGTACTTGGCGCCTGGTTTCTTCTCGCGCAGTGCCAGCAGCACCAGCGAGAGCGACATGCCGGTGGCCACGGGCAGCACGAGCGCCGCCGCGGCCGCGCGCAGCCCCGCGAGGTGCAGCGCGTCGCGGCCGAGCGCGTTCGCGAGCTGCACGATCAGCGACGAGCCCGCGGCCTTGGGCTGCACGGCCGCCACGTCGCCCGAGCGGCCCACGCCGTGGCACAGGTTGAAGTGCCGCCGCGCCACCAGCGAGGAGAAGACGCGCGCCTCGCGCTCGCCCGCGCCAATGTTGCCCGGGAAGTTGTTGCTGTCCATGGCGGCCAGCGTCTGCAGCAGCATCTCGACGTTCTGGTCGTCCCAGCCCGCGTCCGGCAGCCGCCGCTGGGCCAGAAGCGAGGTCAGCAGCTGCTCGCGCGCGCGCAGAGCGTCCATGCCCTGCTGCACGTACGTGCGCGCGACCAGCGCCTCGGCCAGCGCCGCGTTCTTGCTGTTCATCATGGGCGGACAAAGTGTGATGGTGCTGGGATTGCCCGAGAGGTATTCGGCAAATGTACTGATCATATTGTAGCTAATTCAGTACTTTCACATCATTTACCCTTCATTGCATTATAGAGACGTCTTTGCCTTGCACCAGCATAATGATATTAGAAGTACTGAGACTATTGTGAATGTTGCGCGAAGGTTCCCCAAATATGGGAGTTAAGTACTGAGTTGTGCAAGGAGCTGGACAATTATAATGTGTACCATACCGTATTGCGGACGATCCCGCGTCCGTGTTGAAGCTCTCAGCTCTCAGACACACACACACTAATCCACGGCCACCAGCCAGCGCGTTCGCTTTCCCCACAGCACCTAGGTCTTCGGCCGTGGCCACAGCAATGGCGACGCCTTGCAGCACCAGCTGTAGCGATACGGGCGTCTCGAGCGAGCTCACCAGCGTGAAAGTACGTTTTCGTGCTCGAGCGTCAGCATGAACCCCGTGCTCGTCTTTTCTCGCCGAGAAAGGACAGAGGCGGCAAGGCGGGAGCTCTCTCCGAAGCCGAAGTGCTGATGCGTTCTAGCTACTAATGGAGGGTGGGGTACATTTCTGTGTTGCTGTCGGTGTTGCCCGGGATACGGATGGCGATGATTGTGTCTGTGTTGTAGATTGGGGTTTGCGGGCATCATGAGCGGCGGAGGGGCGTCTATGGTCCAGCTGAACAACTTAAGGGCGTCCACAAGCGGGTGAAGCGAGGCCGCGATCGACAGGAGTGATTCAACAGCGTGTCCATGCGCCATACCAGCGCGTCTGCATGCGGCTCGAGCAGGAGAGAACGCCTCAGCGGACGCGTTTCTGTTGTCGCAGCTACGGCGGCAGCGTGCTCATCCCGCCCGGAATCGGCGAGTGCACTACGAAGTCGAGCTGGGGGTACGTCTGTCTGTCCATACAGCTTTACGCGTACGTCTGCCACCTTGCTAATAGGTTCCTGACCCATTCTGGATCGATGTCCCACCAGGTTGTGATTGGCAAGGCCAGGCGCGACATTGTCCAGACGGACAGCATGGACCATGTCGCCGGCTACGTGCGTGTTCCTCCTGTCGCATTACGGGTGAACTGAGCTATGTCTGACGCTGTTGATCTCGCTTCTATGGTGGTGTAGGTGCTGGCGATCGACATGACGGCGCGCAACGTGCAGGCGAAGGCCAAGGAGGTGGGCCTGACGTGGATACAGGCGAAGGGTTACGTACGGCATTTCACGCCCGTGAGCGACTTCGTCCCCAAGGAGGCCGTGCCGTCGCCCGACAACCTGAACCTGTGGCTCAAGGTAGACTTCTGGCCGTGCTGTGGCGGTCACCGTCGCATTACTGAGCGCATCTATTCGTTTTCCCCTGCTAGGTGGACGACGAGCTGCGCCAGAACGGCAACACGAGCGACATGATGCACTCGATCCCGTTCTGATCTCGTACGTCAGCCGCAACATGACGCTCAAGGAGGGAGATGTGATCATCACGGGCACGTCGGAGGGTCGGCCCCGTGCCGCCCAAGAGCATACGCAGCATTGTGAGTTGGGGTCATCCAGTCAATACCTTTGCACTGACGGTGATGGTTTTCCGATTTGTAGACGCTCATGGCGGGTATTACCGACCTCATTGATGCGCGCGTCCCCGTTGAGACGCATGTGTACAGAGCGTAAAGGGAGGAGGGAGATCAAACATGCGTCGACTGCTGTGGTAGCGACCGTCAGACGCATCTAAAGCCTCGGCGTTTGCAGTTGTATCCCTTAACAAGCTAACTTAGCGCGTGAGGTACAAGGGAAGCAGTCGTTTGGTCGCATTTTCTCACTGCGTCGGTGCATTTTCGATTTTTATCAGTCTCATATCGATGGACTTGATTAAATATGGCAAGCCAACGCGCTCGCCGAAGGCACAACAGCAAAGCAATCACTACAATCTACACGGTACACGCACGCGACTCACGCTACTCGACTCTTCCTGACTCTACAACACGAACGGACGGATACTACACGTGCGCGCTGCTTAGCGCCAAGCCGGCTTAGCAGCAGCGCTGGCGGACGCGCGTGCCGTCGCCTTTGGCTGCGCTCGCGTGGGTGGATTGGCGGTCGCCCGCATTGTCGACACCTCCGCGTGCTTGCGCTGGGACACCACTCGCCCGGTGGCCTCGGATTCACTTGACCGAGTACAAGCTGCGGACGTTGTGGCGTGGGCCGCGCTGTGTTGGGCACTCGCCTCGACGCGATCCGGCTGCGGCGATGGCAGCGGCAGTGGGACGACAGCAGCCGCGCAATGCGCAGGCATCTCCATCTTCTTCAGTGTCACTGCTGTGATC
>JAADYG010000977.1:0-10657 GCA_023338115.1 Phytopythium boreale | reverse complement strand
TACTCAAATCAAGTGCGGAAAAAAATGCTGTCATCGTCTCAAATACGATTTGAGGAGTATTTGGGCCGATTTTGAGCGTTGTAGAGTTCCTGTTGGCTGATTTTCGGGCCAAAATTGCGACCTCATTTACTTTTGGCCAGGACTGTAGTTGCCTCGTTTTCCCATGCGCACGGGCGTTCTGCGAGGATATAAAAAGCTGCTGCTGCTGCGCACTCGAGCGCCCAGAGTTCGTTGACAGTTATCTCTCACTCTCTCGGTTGTATATGTTGTGTGGTTGTCTGTCCTCGCCCGTGCCTGCCTTTGAGGCCAAGAAAAGCGGCATTGGTTTCGCTCTCTCAACCTCTCGGACTCCAGTTATAAGACCACCTTCCTCACCTCTCCTCGTATCGTACTATACTCGGAGTATTCGTTTTGCAAACTCAAACGCGCCAGCAAGTATACTCGAGACTCCCGAGAGTGTTGCCAACCGGCCCTAGAAACGACCCTCGCGTTCGCTCCTCAAGCCTTCGTCACTCGACAAAAACAGCTCCAGCGGCGACGTCTCGTGCGAGAACCGACACGCGCCACGCTGCTTCAACGCGGCAGTACTCGGCCCTCTCTCTCTCTCTCCATCCTCCAACTCGGCTCGACCCTTCGCCTGCAGAATGCTGACGACGAGCGAGATGCACCGGTGCGGCGACGCCGTGTCCATGGAGGTTGCGGCCTTCGCCAAGCTGCTGCAAGCCAACCACCACGGTACGTACGCAGTGTATTGTACGTCCCTGTATGTATGTATGCGTGTACTATTTCCGTGATGACGAGTCTGCAGTTGGGCCAACTGTTGGCGTCTGCATGGTCGCCGTGGCAACGCCGGGGCGGTGTCGAATTGTGATGCTTCACCCCATTGAAGCGTTGGAGCGTCACGCCCGCTTTGACTACAGCTGATGGCTTGCGGGCGAGCAGGGGTGGGGTGGGGGGGGTGGGGGTCACATATCATATCTCACACTCTCTGTTTGCTTTTGCATGCCGGACGGAGCCCGCCAGGCGGATGTTGGTATATTTATGTACTGTACGCCCACTTGTCATAGTGCGAACGGGATCCACTTTGGGCTGCCTTCTCTGCACTCGACAGTGGCATTGCACCGTTTGTACTGTACAGTACAGTCTCGTCGTCTATCATGGACTCCGTGCATACCGTACCGGGGCGAGTCACTCGCCTCGTCCTCTCATTCTCTTTCACTGGGTAGTCAACTGACATTTCTGCTTTGTTGCCGTGCTGTCTTGTGTGCTTTTGGCTCGCGGATCTCCTCACGCCGGGCGGACTATCGCGGGATCTCACGACAGTCGCGACGAGAGGTGACTGCTCCATCCTCATGGGCACGCACAAGCGCCCGGGTAGCGCGGCCGGCTCTCCGGCCCCTCCTCGTGCGGCGAAGGCGGCCGGCAAAGTGACCAAGAGCGGCTCCTCCAGCCGGTCGAGCGCTCGGCGGTGCGGGTTCCCCGAGTGCGGCAAGACGGCCAAGCCCGGGGGCTTCTGCATCTCGCACGGCGGCGGCAAGAAGTGCGCCGTCGACGGGTGCACCACAAGCGTCGTGAGCCGCGGCTTCTGCGTCGCCCACGGCGGCGGCAAGCGCTGCCAGCACCCGGACTGCTCCAAGAGCGCGCAGACCGGCGGCTTCTGCTGGATTCACGGCGGCGGCAAGAAGTGCGGTTTCGAGGGCTGCACCAAGCGCGCGCAGAGCGGCGGCGCCTGCATCTCGCACGGCGGCGGCAAGAGGTGCCGGATCGACGGCTGCAACAAAGTGGTGCAGTATGAAGGGCTGTGTGTGAGCCACGGCGGGTACCGGCGCTGCCTGTCCATCAACTGCACCCGGAAGGCGCTCGCCAACAGCTACTGCCAGCTACACGGCGGCAACTCGCATTGCGTGGTGGCCAACTGCGGCAAGAAGGCCGTGCGCGGCGGAACGTGCGGCGAGCACAAGCTCATGGCCGCGCGCTCAGCTCAGCAGCAGTACCAGCAGAAGCAGCAGCAGCCGCAGTACAGGACAGCACTTCGACAGCACCAATCCAGTGACGAGGAGGAAGCAGCGGCCGCCGTGTCGGTGGACGTCAGAGTTGCAGGAGGAGCCAGCAAGAGGCGCCACCTCTCGCCGTCAGTGGCGCAAATGGTGTCACAACAGAAGACGCCCGAACTCCGCGCCGCCGCGGACGCGTTCCTCGCTGCTGCGACCGGTCAGCGACCCGACCTCACATCTTCCCCTCTAGCATTTCGGAACCCTCTCGACGAACGAAGAGCGTCGCCGTTGAAACACGAGATCAAGCGCGAGGCTGGCTCGCCGCCTGGCGTGGTTCCTCCGTTTCGTGACTCGCTCACCGCGACAGCCACAACGATCAGCCCGACGGTCGCGCTGCAAAGCCGATTCTCGCTGTACGCTCAGGTCTCGACCGACCCAGAAACCCGGACGTTCACTCCGCCGCCCAGCTCAGCAAGCACGACAGCGGCAGCGACAGTCGCTCTGTCTCAGCTCAAGCCTGGCTTGCTCCCTGGCATCCAGTCGCTGCAGCACGGACTGCGCGGCCGCCTCTACTCGTCACCGTCGTCGCTGCCGTCTCACAACGTGTGGTCAAGGAACTCGTCGCCGTTCCGAGAGCAGCAGCAGTCGCTTTCGCCTCCCGCTCTCATTGCGGTGGGCTCGGACGGACACCTGCGATGCACCGTGGGGAGCTGCGGCCGCTTCGCCAAGCGCAGCGGCCTGTGCCTGCTCCACGGCGTCGCTGCCGACTCGGATTGACCACCTAGGGCCTTAGAACTTCATGTACAGCAAAAAAAAGTCATAATAAAGTAAACCAACCGCACTGGACCCCGATGAATACTGTGCCGACCGACCTTTGCCGTGTGTACCCAGTGTGAAGCAGTTGCACTTGCACAATTTTGCTATGCGAACGCCTGCACGTTTTGCTTGTCAAATTGTTTTCGAATTGTTTGCATCCTCATTCGGAGCGATTCAATTTCAACATGACCAAAATATGGAGGATCCTAAAGTTACGATTGAGATGGCTTTCGCAAATAGTGTAAAATAAAAAAATAAAAAATATGAAGGGAGAGGTGTGGATCAGTTGGGTTTCTGGACGGCAGTGTAACAAGGTAAATGATGCCCCGACCATCTCAACGATCAGATCGTTGTTTGAAACCTTCATCATTTGGGATTAGAACTTCTAGGAAGAATTAATCCCACACCTGATTTCTCCATTCCGATTCACTTCCCTAAAGTATACGTCCACAGCCTCCCGTACGAGTCCTTTTCAAAACGGTGTGATTAGTGATATACTATATCAGTAGATTGACGACATGCGAAAGGGTTCTTCAATCATGAAGCTTCCATCAGGTGAAGCCATGGACCACTTCGAGACCAATGGCTTCACTGCAGATGGAAGTAAGATATTATGAGGTACAGCATCCACGCACGTTGTAAGCTTGACTGATTGTTCGGGTATGCTGCAACAAGATGCATTCATCACGTGGTTAGACTACTTTTGCTTGCCTCGACCAATTGTGAGGCACCAGCATCTCTCGCTGTCATCGTGTGATGTCCACGAGTAAGCCATGCACCACGCCTGGCTTCGCTACCCCATCATCCATTGCGCTCTCCTCTATCGTTATGTACCGCATGCCAATGGTGCCGCGTAGCATCACCGTCACTCGCTTCCTCTCTCCTCATCTCGTTGGGTTACTGCTCCTTCTGCACCAGGATGTGGTACTCTTCCAACTGGTCGGGCAGCACAGGGCCGGGCGCGCCCGTCATGAGCTCTTTGCCCGTCGCGGACTTTGGGAACGCGATCACGTCGCGGAGGCTGGGGGCGCCGCACAAGATGGCCACGAGGCGGTCGAGGCCCAGCGCGATGCCTCCGTGCGGGGGCGCGCCGTGGCGAAGCGCCTGCAGCAGGTGCTCGAAGCTCTGGCGCTGCACTTCCGGGAGGTCCAGCACGTCTTCGAACACGCGCTGCTGCAGCTCCGGCGAGTGGATACGGATGGAGCCGCCGCCGAGCTCCCAGCCGTTGCACACAATGTCGTAATGCTGCGCCGTGAGCTTCAGCAGCTTGTCGACGTTCTCCGGGTTGCGCAGCAGCTCCTTCTTGTCGCCGGCGGTGGCCAGTAGCTCACGGAGAACCACGGCGTCCTCTTCCGTCGGCGCCGTGAACGGGTGGTGCGTCGCCGACAACTCGGCGCAATCCGCGTCTTCGTGGTGCACGATCGGTCCGTCGTCGTCGTCCTCGCTGCGCTCGAACATGGGGAAGTTGACGACCCAGAGGTGGTTAAAGTTGGTAGGCGACAGCTCCTCCTGGAGGAACCCCTTGGCATGCAGCAGCTGCGACGCGTGCGTGCGGGTGCGTCCGAGCACCGCGGTCACAATATTGTAGTCTCCAGCGGCAAAGACCACAACGTCGCCTTCCTGGGTGTCAAGCGTCGCTGTCAGCTGCTTCAACTCCGTAGGAGCCAGCGTCTTGAGGAACGACGCGCCCTTCCACTCGTTGTTGGCGCCCACCTTGGCCACGTACACTGAGGTGGGCAGCTTGGTCGTCTCGGAGGACGGGATCTGGCGCTTGACGAACGACTCGAGCTGCTCCATATCCTTCCGTGAAAAACCATCGGCGCCCAGCGCCTTGGCGTTGATGGCGCGGATTGCGCCTTGCTTGCTGTTGCCGCGAGGGTATGCGTCAGTGCTGTTGCTCGTAGCAAGAGCGGTCTGGAACGCCGGGAACGTCGAGTTGCTCAGCGCCCGGTGCACGTCCTTGAGCTCAAGCTCGTACCGCGTGTCGGGCTTGTCCACACCGTAGCGGTACATCGCCTCGTCAAAGTTCATGCGCGGGAAACTGCGTCCCTCCGGCAGCTCGTGGCCCGCGGACTTCCAAATGTGTTTGACGAGTCGCTCCATGAGCTCCATGACATCCTCGCGCGTGACGAACGACATCTCGAGGTCGATCTGCGTGAACTCGGGCTGTCTGTCGGCGCGACCGCCTTCGTCGCGGTAGCAGCGCGCGAGCTGAAAGTACCGGTCGAGGCCGCCGACCATGAGCAGCTGCTTGTACTGCTGCGGGCTCTGCGTGAGCGCGTAGAACTGCCCGCGCGAACGCGTGGGCACGAGGAACTCTCGTGCGCCCTCGGGCGTGCTCTTGAACAGCGTGGGCGTCTCAATCTCCAGGAACCCTTCGCCGCAGAGGAAGTTGCGCGTGGCCAGCGACACCGTGGAGCGCAGTTCGAGGTTGCGCTGCAGCACGGGGCGCCGGAGGTCCAGGTAGCGATGACGCAGGCGCGTCTCCTCGCTCGCCAGGGCGTCCCCTGCCTCCGCCGCCGCTCCGATCTGGATGGGCAGCGTCGGCGCGCACGCGTTCAGCTCCTCGATGGTCTCGACCAGCACCTCGACGTCGCCAGTGGCCATGTTGGCGTTGCGCATCTTGTCCGGGCGCTCGCGCACCGTGCCCGTCACGCGGATGACCGACTCGGAGCGCAGCCGCGACACCATGTCCTCTGCATATGCACAGCCAACAAACAAAGACACAACATCGATCATGAGAGCTCGGTCCTTGCCTGGGGTGGTCTAAGAAATTGCAGAACAAACTACGCACGCTGGGCCTCGAGCAGCGCCTTGTCGAGCACAAGCTGCGTGACGCCATGGCGGTCGCGCAGGGAGAGGAAGCTGATGGGTCCGAACGGCCGCAGCGCGTCCACCCAGCCGCTCAGCACGACGCTCGCGCCCGCGTGCTGCTCCGCGCGCAGCTCGCCGCACGTGTGCGACCGGAAGGAGCTGCTCCAGCGGCGTCCGCTGGCCAGCCGCGTCACCCGCGCGAGGCTGCAGCGCGCCCAAAACAAGTCGCGTTCATGTGCACAGCGTTAGTAGGCGAAGTTGAGGCCCGTGGGCAGCAGCGAAGAGAGGAACCAAGCAGACCCACCGGTGCATGTTCATTATGCTCGTCCGCACAATCCGCTTCGCGTTTGCTGCGTGTGTGGAATTGACAAGCAACACAAAGCAGCACTGAGCTGCTCGTAAAAATAAGGGTACTGAATTGACGTATCTGTAATTACCCGTTTTATCCATCAACTCCGGTATTTTTACGAACAGTGCAATCAGTATCAATCGGTATACCATCGGTATATTACCGGTTATTGTACCGGTATTT
Organism: Phytopythium boreale; assembly: GCA_023338115.1. Lineage (NCBI taxonomy): Eukaryota > Oomycota > Peronosporomycetes > Pythiales > Pythiaceae > Phytopythium > Phytopythium boreale. Next base: position 4,501 of record JAADYG010000977.1, on the reverse strand, counting down.
TGATGGCAGTGGTGTAGCCACTCGACACTGTTGGCGCCGGATAGAGCGCACAATAAACTGGATTGGAAGATGGCGGCGCACGGGGTGTTCCTGTCGACGGCGCGCGGCGTGTTGGCGACGGTGCGCAGCGACTCGCTGCTGGTAGCGGCGCTGCATCCACAAGACGAGGGAGCGGTGGTGCGTTCCCTGCGCTTCCAGCTGTTGACGGAGCCTGAGGCGCTGGCGGCGGTCGCGAGCAGTGGCGCCGGTGACAACGGCAAGGACAATGCGAACGACGACGCGGAGGCGCCCGCCGCGCCCGCGGGCAGCAAGCGCATCACGGCGTTCCAGTTCTTCCACTCGCAGGAGGAAGGCAAGTTCGCGGTGCTGCTGCTGGTGAACGAGCGCCAGCTCGTGCACTACGAGCTGGACGTGGCGGCTCAGCGCCTGCTCTACCGCTCTTCCCGGTACGATCTCGCCGTCATATTCGATACGGCACTCGTGTGAGCTGCTTGGCTGACGCAGCTGTGTGTTCTTGTTGCGGCAGGTCGATGCCGCGCAATGCGAACGGGCTGACGCTGGCGCGCGTGTGCGTGGGCGAGAGTGACAAGCACGCGGTGCTCGTGAGCGAGAAGACGGGCGAGGCGGTCGCCATGCCGTTCCCGGACATTGCGCGCGGCCTCAAGACGCTGCTGGGACACACGACGTCCATGATCACGCACATGGCGCTCACGCGCGACTCGCAGCTGCTCATCACGGCCGACCGCGACGAGAAGATCCGCGTCTCGCGGTTCCCGCAGACCTCCATCGTCGAGAGCTACTGCCTCGGCCACAAGGCCAGCATCACGCGCGTGGCCTGCGTGCACTTCCTGCAGACGTCCACCGACCTGCTCGTGTCAACGTCGCTCGACAACACGCTCAAGCTCTGGAGCGTCGCCTCGGGCGAGCTGTTCGACTCGCACGCGATCTTGTCGGACGAGGAGGTCGCCGACGACGACAAGAGCCTCTTGACCGTGTCGCTGGCCGCCTCGCCCGCTGCCGACGTTGTCGCGGTGCTCGTCAACAACCGCACGTTCCGTGTGTTTGAGATTGTGGCGAAGGACGGCTCCTACTCGCTCAAGCCGCTCGAAGCGCTCGAGGAGGACAAGACCGCCGTCACGACCGGCGAGCCGTGCGAAGTGACGTTCACAGAGGACGGGAAGCTCGTCATGGCGTTCAAGAAGGCGCCGTACGTGCAGGTGTTTGACTTGCGGCTGGTCGATGGGGAGCTCCGCATCACCGCGGCGATCCCGTCGGACAACTCATGCTACAGTGAGCTCCGCCAGGCTGCTTCGACCATTGGTACGCCCTCTTTTGCTCTTCATTCCGTGTTGTTTTGTAAGCATGATGGTTAACCTCGTTGTCATGTCTTGCCATCCTCTCAGAGCTGACCAGCGCCGAGGACGAGATCCTGGACGAGCTGGAGGACGGCCTCAAGAAGAAGAAGGTCCGGACGGAGTGGAAGGCGCGCGTGCTCGGTGGCGGCAACTAGGCAGTTCCTATCCGACGAGTTGGAGAATACATGTTGCGCTTCAGCGTGCTAGAATTTGTTTGCGTTCGTGATCTTGATTTGCGCTACTGCAGCGATAGATGGCAGTACTCGCTGGTGATCTCGCTCAGGACGCGGTCCAGTTGCGTCTCCAGTCGCTTCAGCTCTTCGTCGAGGACCTCTGGTGGCCTCGTGTTGCCTCTGGATCGAAGACGCCGAGCGTCGGGCGCTTCGTGCCGTGGCTTTAGCAGGAAAAGCTTCTGAGGATCCATCAACTCGGAGCGCCGGATCTGCTGTGTGACGGCGTCGAACTTGGCCTCCATTTGCTCGACGCGCGAGCGCGAGTTTTTTACTTGCTGCTTCCACTTCTGCCACTCGCTCTTGAAGCTCTGCGTGAGCTGCCGATACGCCTCCGCTTGCAGCAGCGCGTCGACGATCTGCTTGCAGTCCTCTAGCTTCGCGTCCAGCATGCATGGCGTTGCTGTGCAGCCACTGATGCTGGTGGCGTCACTGCTGCTGCTACAGGCGAGACTGGTCACGACGCCGTTGATCCACTTGTAGAACAGGATCTCGTCGTCCAGCACCTGAAGACTGGTCCATGGAGACGGCTTGCTCGATTAGTCACACGAAAACGCTATGCCTCGCGAAAGAGTACACTGATCAGCTTCAAGTTGCTACCTGCACGACACAGTGCGGAGTTGCGCGTCCAGCTGCTCCTTTGGCTGGGTGAGAAGCTGGAGGATCGACGCTGGGAGGGGCTCGTCGGCGTCTGGATGCTTCCCGCCGCCGTCAGTGGCGGTGGCTGCCATGGATTTGCCCTGTAGACGCTCAAGGCGCAGCAGGAGTCGCTGGTGGTAACGGTGAAACGCCAGCAACTCGCTCACGCAGTGCTGCAAACGCCCGTACGCTGCGTGGAGCTGGTGGATTTGGTTCTCGAACGCGTTCGTCTCTGCTTGGCTGGCGCGACTGCGAGGATCGCACAGCTCCCGTGTCGCCTCTGTCACCGCGTCGGCCACCAACTGATCGTCCAGCACCACATCCTGCGCATCAATGTGGCACCATCACTGTCAGTTTGGTCGCGAAATAATCTGTCAGTTCTGACTGATGCGCATACGTTGGGGAACGGCGGGAGCTGTGCGTGCGTGATACCGAGGTATTGCTGAGGAACAATGTGGCACCACGTCAATTAGTCAATTAGTCGCAAGATCGGAGCGCGGCGCTGTACACAACAATTAGATCCAACCTCGACGATCGCTTGGTGCTGCCGTTTGAGGAGCTTGGAGTAGGCCACGATCCACGCGAACGCGAGCAGCAGCACCGGACCGGACGGATCGGAGTGCGGAGCGTAGAACGCTCCGCACAGGAACCCCCACTCGTGCATGTAGAACCGCACGAGCTCCACCCGGACGCCTGCAGACTCAAGACAGTGACGTTGGCGTCAACACTCAAGCCGCTAACAGACGCGCTAAACAACGCCACTGCTTCAAGAGTTGGAAATCTGCAAGTAGCGAACGTACGGCGCAGTTCGGGGTCCGACAGCGCGTCTTCTAGCTCTTGTCCCGAGTTGAGGCGCGCCATCTCGTCAAAGTCGACGTCAAAGTCCGCCACGACGAGCATCACGACGTCATGCAGCAGCTTCCACAGCTCCCAGGCCTCACGCTGCGACCACCACCACAGCATCGCACACATCAGCGTCGCGCTCCCCTTGGTGCGCTCAAAATGCACTCTCTCTGGAAGGTCTCACCGACTTGCGAGATACTGTTTCGCTTGGCCTTGCGCAGCAGGTCGATCGACACGTAGCGCACGCCCACGGACTCGAGCGCCACGCGGATCAGCTGACCGAAACGAGGTGCAGCAGCCGTCGCGGGAGGCGAAGAGGAGCGCGGAGCCGCTGCGGTCGCCGGGGAAGCGGCGGAAGCTCGCGATCCGGGCGCTCGTCGCGCCGGTGGTGCTTTGCGCATTTTTTGCCTGTTCATCCGCGTTTGCTATTATTGTGCTTTTCAGAAGTTCTGCCGGTGATTTTGTGGCGGTAAAACAATCATCTCATCTCTGCAATATGAGGTTGTGCGGGCTTAAATCAGGCTAAATAAATTTGTGGTTAGGGATAAGGATGATTTTACGTCGAGTTAAAACAAGCTGATTTTACAATTGTGGTACTGTACAGCACGGTTGCGAACCGGTACAATACCGATACTTCACTGTACTGTACTTACCGGAGCCAGCGAATCTGCTCGCCCCCTCAACACAACGAAACAGTACGCAGCCCAGGGCAAGGTACGAGGAACAACCGCAGATGCCACCGCCGATATGCTCGAGGCCGCACGCTTATCTTCTACAGTTATTCGCGTGAATATGAAACGGGCTGAGTTTTATAACCTCCCGAAGCTTATCATTCCTCGTCCCACTCAATTCCACGTTCAGCCACTGATTTATGCAAGATACGTCTGACACGTCTCGACAGCTGCGCATTCGTTGATTGGCAAGATTCATCTCCTTGAAAAATTCCGCCAATCATTATCATTTAACCCTATTATTTAAGGTTTTTCTGGGCGCGGCGATCCACTCTTCCCATCCTATTGCACAAACTTTGATTGGTCAACGTACCACCTCTAAATAATTCCGCCAATCCACGTCATTTAACCTTATCATTTAAGGTTATTTTCAGGCTTTGGACACTTCAACCATCACAAACCGCACTGGCAAGAGATCACAGCCACCCCCTGCACCACGAACCGAACCAATCCATCGATCATTCTCAAATCTGCTCGACAATCGCAACAAGATGGCCCGCGACCTCCGCAAGCGTGTTCGACTGACGCGCGCTCAGAAGTGCGACATCTGTGCCAAGTTCCGCGACGATTCAACGCTCTCCTACATGCTCTCGCCGAGTGGGCACGGGTCAAGTTCAAGCTGCCCGACCGCCCCAGTAAACCTACCATCGGCCGAATCCTGAAGGACATGGACTCCCTGCGCCAGGTGCCCGACGACCAGCTC
>JAADYG010000976.1:0-10725 GCA_023338115.1 Phytopythium boreale | reverse complement strand
CAAGCGCGCCAAGGTCGGCCCGCTCAAGTCCATCCGCACGGCCTACAACTACAAGGAGGAGGACGACGAGAGCTACGACTCGTACGACTCGTACGACAGCTATGACGACGACGAGGTCGCGGGCGAGGCCGACGATGAGGACGCGGACGAGACCGTCTACTTCTACAGCAACGGCTCCAACACGTACACGGGCACGCGCCACCACTGAGCGCTCTCCAACGGCGTCTGGCCCCATCGGGACCCATGAAGAAGGCAATCGTCACAGTCCATGTTGATGGCAGTTCTTACTGTATCATGTTTTGTTTAAAAATCGGAGATAATCGAGAAAAAAAAAAGCATTCAAATGGATCTCTTTGCTTTAGTACAATAGTTGAAGTTGTCTCCGCGATCATGCCTGCTGCCACCAGCTGCTGTCACACTCGCGCCACCAAAACTGATACCCATCCACAGCTTAGGGACAACATCCATGAATAAAGCGAATCTTGCACCTGTTTCCACTTTTGAACAACCGAATCCATTTCTTGACAGAATGATAACCAGGGCCTACGCCCACACATGCGTTAGCTCCTCCCTCGTTCCCACCCCCACTTCGCCGCTCCTAATCTACGAACCGCAACGGGATGCTACCGCTGGACGAGCTGCGCGCGTCCGAGCTGCTGGTGCTCGGCCGCCTGCGCGCGCTGGGCCTGGACGCGCTCGTGGCGCTGCCGCAGCTCGTGGTGGCCGGCGACACGTCCAGCGGCAAGTCGTCGCTGCTGTCGGCGCTCTCGGGCATCGGTTTCCCGTCCTCTAGCGCGCTCACCACGCGCTGTCCCGTGCGCGTGACGCTCAGCAGCGGCGACGCCGTGCGCGGCTCTGCGCGGGTCCTCCGGGCGTCTCCAGCGTCGCACTCTCGTCCATCCAACTCCTCCGCTTCGTCGTCGACGTCTTCTGTCATGAGCAGCAGTAGCCAAGGCGGCACGACGGACGAAGTGGAGCCCGAGCCGACAGACCTGCCCGAGGACGGCGAGCGCTTCCCGATCCACAAGCTGGAAGACATCCCTCTTCTCATCGACAGGCTGTCGAGCCAGCTCATGCGCCCCGGGCAGATCATCAGCGAGGACCAGGTCGTCGTGGACGTCCAGGGGCCGACGCTGCCGCACCTGGCGCTCACAGACCTGCCCGGGCTCGTGCGCGCCGTGGCCGACGGGGAGGACCCGCGCGTGATCCCGCGCGTGCGCAGGATGGTGAGCGCGCACATGCGCAGCGAGCACACCGTCATCCTGGCGGTCGTGCCGGCCAACGTGGACGTGCACAACGCCGAGATCCTGCAGGCGGCGCAGGCCGCCGACCCCGACGGGCGCCGCACGCTGGCGGTCGTGACAAAGCTGGACCTGGTGGACCAGGGAGCGGAGGACGGCGTGCTCGAGCTCGTCCTGAACCGGCGGAAGGCGCTCGCGCTCGGGTACCACGCCGTCAAGTGCCGCTCCGAGCGAGAGGTGCTCGACGGCGTGTCGATCGACGACGCGCTGGAGAGGGAGAGCGCGTTCTTCCGCAAGCACCCGTACTGGAGCCGCGTCCCGACCGGCATGCGAGGAAGCGCTGCGCTCTCCACGAGGATCGCCGCGGTCTTGCAGGACAACGTCCGGCGGTCGCTTCCACGCGTTCTCGCTGACGTGGAGCGGCTGTTGGCGAGCGCTGAGGCTGAGTTGGAGGACATTGGAGGCCCTCAGTCGGCGCAGGACGCGACTCCAAGTGCGCAGCGACGGCGGTTCTTCGCGTGGGTGCACCAGTACTGCCGCAGGATGGAGGCGGCGATGGATGGGTCGTGCGACTTCCAGTGGCAAGCGGATAGCGGAGGTAGTGACACTGCCGTTGATCTTCGTCTTCGAGCCGTCCTGCGCCTGCACGATGCGGAATTCCAGCGCAACATTGAAGCGCAGACGGCGGTCGCCACCATGCTCGACGAGGAGGATAGCGACAGCGGCAGCCCTCTGGTCGAGCAGCAGCAGTGCCAAGTTGTGGAGGGCGACTGGGTGCAGACGCGCAGCCGCGACCAGAGCGACTGGACCGACTGCCGCGTCGTCGAGTGCCGCGGCACCGACATCAAGTGCGCGGAGTTCCCGGATGAGTGGCTCGGCGCCACGCGCTGGCGGTTCGCGGCTCGCTCGCAGACGCGCAAGCTGCGACTCAAGCAGCTCATCCGAGACAACCGCGGCGACGAGCTAGCCATCTTCCCGTCCTACCGCGTGTTCAGCTTCTGTGTGCAGCGCGCTGTCCAGTCGTGGACGCAACCTGCGATGGGGCTCGTCGATGCCTACGCGTGCCAGACACGAGCCGTCTCGGACCACTGGATCGCGTCGCTCGACACGACGAGCGAGATCAAGAGCTACCTGAGCACGGTGGCGCTCCGTGTGCTCTCTCGGTCGGTGGAGTCGGCCAAGCAGCACGTAAACGCGCAGCTGCAGCGCGAGAGCAGGCCGTACACGCAGGACAAGCGGCTGTACGAGGACTTTGACGCGCGGCGTAGGCGCGCGCTGTCGTCCCAGCTCGACGGGTTGCTGCTGCCTTTGTCGAACGGGCCGGCAACCACAGGCAGCGTCTCCATGACGGACGTGATGCGCGCGTTCACGGCGGTGTTTGCGTCCAGCGAAGAGCGCGAGGCGCTCGAGATCGACATGGCGCTCCGTGCGTACATGCACGTGGCGGTGCGCCGGTTCGTGGACGTGGTGCCCATGAAGCTGAACGACCTCGTGCTCGCCTCGTTCGTGCGCGACGTGCAGAGCGAGCTCATGGAGTCGACGAGCGACGAGCTGATCGCGCGGCTGATGCAGGAGCCGCCGCAGCGCGCGCAGCTCCGCCGCCAGCTCATGGACCGGCTCGAGTGCTTGCGCGCGGCTAAGCGCGAGATCCTCGGTGAGAATGGGGTCGCAGGGAGAGCGGAGGTGCTGCTGGCGTGATGATGTACGTACTTGTATTGAAAGCAACGGCACGCTGTAATGCTCCAAGCCATTGCAAGCAGGCTCCTTCCTCCTCAACTAGACCGTCCCCATGAACAGCTCGACGTTGTTGATGACCTGGTGGTCCTTGAGCTCGGTGGCGAACCACGCCATGAGCTCCTGCTCGAATTGCCGCGTCTCGTTCGCCTTCTCGGTAGCGTTCTCCTCGAGCGGCAGGCGCCGGCGCGGCGACAGCGCCTGCTGCGGCTTGCCTGCCGCCTTTTGCCGCTTGGCCCAGCGCTTGAGCCTGGTCCACAGGGACGCGTCCCCGCTGTCGTCCTTGTCCACTCGGAAGCGGAACACGACGAGCAGCAGGAAGCCGTAGCGACTGTCGTACTCGACCTCGACCTCCACCATCGTGCCGGGCCGCATCAGCGTCGGCTGCTTCACGAGCGCCAAGGCTCCGTTGGCTCCGTTCGCGACTCCGCTCCCGTTGCCGCCGCCGTTGGCGCTGCTTCTGCTGCTGGTGCTGCTCCCGCCGGGGCAAATCGTGTTGCCGTTCGAGGAAGCCGTCAGCGACGCGAGTTTCGCAGCCAGCCGCTTGTACAGCGCTTGCGCGAGCTGCCGCATCTTCTGCCTCCTCGTCAGCGGTTCGAGGCGCGCGGGTCGACTGCCGGGCTTGCGGTGCGCTTCAGGGTCTCCACACGGTTGGAGCGCTGGGTCTCGCCACACCACTCGCCGGACCTCGGACGAGAGCTGCGAGACGCTCTCCTGCTTGTCGAGCTCGCGTCCAGCCAGGAAGGACTCGAACTTGTCCATCTTGATGGGCTTGTTGACCTTGACGCGCACCGTGCGGCGCCCGAACTCGGTCCGCCGGTGCAGGCGCTTCTTGTACGCGACCAGCGCGGCGATGCACAGCGCCATCCACAGCATACTGAGCAGGAAGAAGAGCATGGGCACGTCCACGAGCTTGGCGAAGGACGTGTTGACCCACTTGGGCACCTCCACGTTGAGCGTCCCGCCCGGCAGGCGGTCCATGAGCGCGAACGCGAAGCTGCCGGCGAGCATGAGCTGGATGAGCTCGAGCGACGCGCCCGACTTCTCGACCACGAGCGACGCGTCCGCGAGCACTTTGGTGTTGCTCTCGACCGTCTTGAAAATGTCCTCGAGCTCGGACGTGTTGAGCACCTCGGCCATCTGCCGCAGGTTGACCACCTCATACTTGGCACCGTGCACGAGCTTCTCGAGGTCGCGTGCACGTAGCAGGATGTCGTGGTGCTCCTTCTTGAGGTCCAGGTAGCTGAAGATGGCCTCCTCCTCCTCGCACGCGTCCGGGGACTTTTGCGGAATCTTGATGAACTCGAGCGACTCGAGCAGGTAGCCCAGCGTGTCCGTGAACTAAGGACCGACACGGCAGACAGACAGACATACAGACACACAGACACACACACTTCGAATTAGACGTTGACGCGACCCAAACGAGCGACCGATCGGACTAACGCACCAGGATGAGGTCGTTGGTGGCCTGGTTGAGCTTGCCGCGGATGGCGGCGAGGTGGTTCGGGTCCTCGTTGGCGCAGAAGATGAGCTGACGGGTCTCCTTGAGGTGCTCCTCGAGCACGAAGATGCGTGTGAAGAAGCTGCGCAGTAACATCTCGCGGCACAGCAGCGAAAAGTAGGCGACGAAGACCTTCTCGAAGCGCTTGGAGGCCGAGCCGGCGATGAGCATGCCGTCGCGCCCGACGATCAGCACGCTGTCCTCGCCGATGTCGTACGCGCAGTGGATGTCGCCCAGCACCTGCTTGAGCTCGTTCTCAAAGTCGTCGCGGTCCATGTACTCGAGCCCGGGGATGAACGGGTCGATCTGGTCGGCCATGATCATGTTGAACTTGCCGCGGTTGGCGATGTCGCCGAGGAAGACCATGTCGAGTAGACTCGTCTGGTACGAGGACAGCAGGTCGTCCATGATCTCGGACGAGTCCTGGTGGATGTCCACGAGCAGCCGCGAGAGCAGGTCGACCGAGATGCGGTCCGAGCGCTTGTCCAGGATGGAGTCCACCTTGATCCCGTAGAAGATGGTGCCGTCCACGTTCAGGTGGATGCCAAAGTTCTCGACCTGGACGATGCCGTCTTCCTCCGGGAAGTTGATCTCGGCCTCGAAGTTGATGTACCGCACCGGATCGTAGTCCAGGATGCGCACCTCCGTGAGTCCCGGCGGCACTTCGAACTGCGTGTCCGTCGGCCGGCCGTCGATCAGCGACGTGAACAGCCCGCCCTGGCAGCGGTCCATTGTCCCGAGCCGCTCATTCAGCGCAACGATCTGGTTCGAGCCGAACGGGATCCACTCGCCGATGAGGCACACGGGGTTGGCGAGCACGATTGCCTCGGACAGCGTGTCGCGGATGTTGGACTGGCCACTGGCGGCCTCCATCGCGCGGTGGGCGTTGGATGAGAGCTGCTGGTACGCGTCCACCCCACGGACGCAGTGCGGCACGAAGGGGCTCGACACGTACGACACGTCCTCCGTCTCGGTCACCTCCGAGTAGCGGAAGTACCCGATCGACTCGAGGATGAACCGCCCTTCCTCGTTGAACGCGGGCTCTTCCTCGTCGTTCGTGGCGTCGGTCGACTGGCGTTGCGTGGCGGCAGCTCCACGTGCGGTCGTGAGCTGCTTGGAGCTCGAGTTGAACATCCACGACGGGCCCGAGTTGGCGTCCCCGAGGTACGCCTGGTCCGCGTCGGGCGGGTCCTTGATCGGGATGTACCGGATCTTGAGTAGCTCGCGGCGGTACGGCTTTGGCGCGAAGATGAAGGCGTCCACGCGCGCCTTGACCTCCTTTCCGACCTGCTCGAGCAGCTCCAACCCCCGCCGCGAGACCTGGAAGGCCGTGATCGAGTGGTAGTCCTTCGTCGAGAGCTTGAGCCCGTTGATGAGGTTGGCCTCGCGCAGGTCGTCGATGGCCGACTTGCCGTCCTGCGTGATGTTCATCCAGATGCGCTTTGGCCGCTGCTCCTGCGCAATGACCGTCGCCGCGGGCGCGTAGTCAAAGTTGAGCACGCCCGCCGCGATGCCCTCGTAGATGAGCACGAGCAGCGGCGTCTGTCGGGTCCACGTCTCCTTCTCCTTGGTGCTGCGCGCGCTGACGGCGTAGCGAGAGAGCATGTACAGCAGCATGACGTGGTCCTCGGGCCACGTTTCACGGACGGTGCGGCCTGTGTCATCGCCGTCTTTCGACAGCTCCGGCAGGATGAACGTGAGCTCTTCCCCGTCGACGTCTTCGACCTGGTTCTCGTCTGCCTCGCCGGCAACGGCCGTAGTGGCGTCATAACCTCCGAGCTGCTTGCTGTCCGACGGCGTCCGCAAGATCTGCCGCGAAGCTTTCGCCTTGCCCATGCGCGACTGACTTCCGGTCTTGGAGAGCGTCTGCCGGCGATACGGTGGGCTGTTTGGAGCTGCCGGGTGGCCAGCAGCCTTGTCGTCATGCTTCTCCGCACTGGCGTGCTGCTGCTTCGCAACTGCTTCCATGGCAGAAGTGTCGGTGTCTTTGAACGAGTTGGGGAGGTCCGCGGGCGGTGACGGGTCGAGCTGCTGCTCTTCTTCGTCCGGTGCCTCGATAATTCGACCGGCAACCGCGCCGGACGTCGACGACGAGTGCGGGAGCGACTCCATCGCCAGTCTCGGGACCCGCGGCGCTGTGGACGAGGCGGTGTTGTCTACAAGCGGCACCGGCAGCGGCGGTGGAGGTTTGTGCGCGCCAATAGCCCTCGCTTCGGCCTGTTGACGCTCTCCGACCAAGGGATTCGGCGGCACGAAGGGGGCGCTGGAGGTCGTATCGGCGATCAGACGGAGTGCCGCGCGCGACGGAGACGCCGCCAGCTTTGCCGGCGAGTTGCTGTTGCTGTTGCTGTTGGAGGTGCTAGTGTTGTTGGTGGTGGGGTCGTCGTCGTCGCAACTGATCTGGCCGGGCAGCGAGGGGGCGCTAGTTGCCATCCATCAGCAGCGACCGACCGACCGACTGCGCGCCTCGACGGTCGAGGTCGGTGTTCTGCTCTCCGCGCTGCCGATTCGAGACTGGCCACGAGAAGAGAGGGGGATAACTGGAAGGCGGAGGCGTGAGCTGGCGTCTCCCCAACGCCTGGAGCCCGCGACGGATATAGATGTGTGTGTGTGCGTGTCGTTTCGGGTCTGAACGTCGACCAATAGAGCAGCTTCAACTTGGTTCGATACCCGAAAATGTCCATTGTTTTGAGGTTTCAAATATTACAGCTATGTACGCATATAAGTGTGATAGATAATGCTGATTTCGTCAATAAACAAAAGTGTCTACTAGCGACACGTCAGACGCGATTACGCCGCCAAAATCCGGATTTTCGGCCCAAAATCGGCATTTTCCCCTTTGACGACAAGCTCCAAGAAGAAGAGAGGGCAGAGGACGACTATGGTGGCGATCCCGGAGAGCGAGCGCGCGGACTTCGAGGACCTGCTGGGCAGCGGCGGGCTGTTCCGCAAGACGCTGCGCGCGAACGCGGACGGCGCGCAGGCCGGTGCGCCTGCTGCTTGTGTCGCTGTCTGTCTGTGTGCCGGACGCAAGTTCTGCAGGTGGATCTAACCAACCTTGCGTGCGTGTTGTGGGACCGGCGAGCAGAGTTTGGCGAGGAGGTGAGCGTCAAGTACTCGGCGTACGTGCTGGCGACGGGCCAGCTCGTGGTGGAGGACGAGAAGCGCGAGTTCCGCATCGGCGACGGCGAGGTCATGCCCGGTACGGTCGCCCGCCTCATGAAGGTGTTTGAGGCGTCGCACCTGTGCTAACCTCACGTGCGTGTGTGGCCGCAGCGGTGGAGCTGGTGGCCAAGATGATGCGCGTGGGCGAGGCGAGCGAGGTGCGGTGCGACGCGCGGTTCGCGTTCGGAGACGTGGGGCTGGAGCCGCACGTGGCGCCCAACGCGGAGCTGAAGCTGGTGGTGGAGCTGCTGCGCGTGGGCAAGAAGATCACGGCCGAGATGGACTCGAAGGAGCTGATCGCCGAGGCCACCAAGAAGAAGGAGAGCGGCAACCGGTATTTCCGCGAGAAGAACTACGAGCAGGCCGCCAAGCTGTACAAGCGCGCGCTCAAGCTGCTCGAGAGCTGGGAGCACGCCGAGGAGGACGAGGCCGCGTGTAAGGCGCTGCTCGTCGCGCTCGGCAACAACGTGGGCAACGTGCAGCACAAGCTCAAGCAGTACAAGGAGGCGCGCCAGTCGAGCCTCGAGGTCATCCAGCTCGACCCGACCAACGTCAAGGCCATGTACCGCGTGGGCCAGATCGCGCTCGAGCAGAGCGAGTTCGCCGAGGCCACCGAGTTCCTGCGCAAAGCGCTGGAGCTCGAGCCGCAGAACGCCAAGGTGCGCGCGCTGCTGGCGGACGTCAAGCGCAAGAAGATCGAGCGTAAGCAGCTAGAGCGCAAGCTGTACTCCAAGCTGGGCGGCGGCGACCAGGCGAACGCCGCCGAGAACGGCGCGCCGCAGACGAAGGCTGCACTAGCCGTCAACTGGCTGCGCGGCAACCCAGCGCTGGTGTCGACGTTCGTGTCGATGGTCATCGCCGTGCTCATGTACCAGTTCATCGGCAAGCGGTTCCACGGCATGGAATAACTAACGATTGGGAAGGAATGAATGAAGAAGCACACAATGTTCACCATGTTGTTATAGACAGCTCTGCTCGCGACATTACAGTAAAACGCAGGCGTCATGAGCATCATCGTCTACTCTCGAGCGTGCGCCGTTGCCCCGGCGTTGGCTCTACAGACTCGACGACGGAGTGTGATGGCCTTCTCCGGACGGCGCACCGCCCCGTCAGTTCTCGAGCACGACGCGGTAGCGCACCGAGCCGTTGCGCACCATCTCGATGCCCTCGTTGACCTTGCTCATGGGCAGCTTCTGCACGACGGCGCGCACGTTCTTCTCGGACGCGAGCTGGAGCATCGCCTTGATGGACGCGGTCGAGCCGATGTGGCTGCCCACGAACTTGATGCCGCGCACCACGAGCAGGCCGGCGCGGAACTTGACGCCGTCCTCGGGCAGCCCGACCAGGAGGAGCTGACCGCGCGTGTTGAGGAAGCTCAGGAACAGGTCGAACGGCATGTTCTCGGCATTGGCCGTCACCAGTAGCACGTCCACCGAGCGCGAGGCCTTCTTGGCCTGCTCGGCGTCGCCGTAGTTGACGAACTCGTCCGCGCCCAGCGAGCGCGACTCGGCCTCCTTGTTGGCCGAGCGCGAGAACGCCACAACCGTGCCGTCGAGCGCCTTGGCGAACTGCAGGCCGAGGTGGCCCAGGCCGCCGATGCCGACCACGCCGACACGCACGCCGGGCTTGACGCCGGCCTCGAGCAGCGGCGTGTAGACCGTCGCACCGGCGCACAGCAGCGGGGCGGCCTGGTCAGACGGGATGTTCTCCGGGATCTGGAAGGCGAAGTCGCCCAGCAGACGCACGTACTCGGCGTAGCCGCCGTACGAGATCTTGCCGTCCGCGTACGTGCCGTTGTACGTGCCGATCAGGCGCGGGCAGTACGAGTCGTCGCCCGACGCGCACTCGCTGCACGGCTTGCCGGCGTCGCGGTTCATGCACGCCCACGCCTGGGCGCCGACGCCAACGCGGTCTCCCACCTTGTGCGCCGTCACGCCGGCGCCCACCTGCGTCACCTCGCCGACGATCTCGTGGCCGACCACGCACGGGTACTTGGTGGGGCCCCAGCCGCTGTCGAGTGTATGCAGGTCCGAGCCGCAGATGCCGCAGTGCGAGATCTTGATCTCAATGTCCAGCTCGCCCAGCGGGCGCGACTCGTACTGCCAGGGCTTGATGGCTTCGCCCTTGCCGGCGCAGGCGTACGCGTTGATGGTGCGGGGGGCGCCAGAGGCCATGGTGTAGTGGTGGGGATAGGAGGGAAGGAGACCTGGGCACGAGGAGAAAATCCGAGAATGGCAACGAAGGATTGACGCGCAGAAGAGGGGGAGGGGCGACACGGAGCCACGTTTGACTCGCACAGGTATCAGCTTTGTTGCGTGGGTACAGTACAGTACCCGGATCACGTAAAGTGATGCGGGGACGTAATACGGAGCCGCTCCAGTAGGGTTTCGACGGAGCTCTTCGCCGTGATCTGACTGTGAATTGGATTGCTAGGGTTTGACGAAAGATAGTGGCTGCCTTGACTTTTGTATGCGTGACACGTACGTCGCCCCTCCACCCGCGGTAAATCCTCTTTCGTTTTTATAATGACACTACGGACTGATATGATCAGATTGTACAGGTAGTACGATCAAAGGGCTCACTTCAACGCGGTCGAATCCAACATTTGGTGGACTTCAGACCGCGTCATTCGAGGTTATACACTGTACATCCTTGCACGAAGTTCGTTTAGAATCATCTCTTCCATCGTCATGCACAGGACTTGATGACGGTGCGCCATCGACGACTAGAGGAAGCATTTCAAGTTCGTTCGATGGTCATCAAGTGCGGACGCAACATTCTGCGTCATGCGGCAGTGTGTCTTGCTACGTTTTGTTACACTTGTACTGGAAGAACTAGAGAGAAACTAAGGTTTAAGTAGGCTCTCCCAACTGGGGACCTGCGCTCGGAGCCGGCGCTACAAGCACGACGAGTGCGTGCATCGCTCTCCAATCGACGGTCGATCGCCCCATTAGTTCTCCAGCACCACACGGTAGCGCACCGTGCCGTTGCGCACCATCTCGATACCCTTGTTCACCTCGCTCATCGGCAGCTTCTGGATCACCGGACGCACGTTCTTCTCCGACGCCAGCTTGAGCATGTCCT
>JAADYG010000975.1:0-10733 GCA_023338115.1 Phytopythium boreale | reverse complement strand
GGAAGGCCAGGATTCAGACCGATTCTCGACTCACTTCATTCGCATCGGCGGCGCGACAGCGCTGCTAAACGCCGGCGCTGACCGCCTCGTGATCAAGCTGCTGGGTCGATGGCTGTCGAACACGTTCGAAGAATATCCAGTTCTGACAGCCGACGGCACGGCTCAGCTATCGCGACTGATGTGCTAGGCGAGCTCGACACGAGCTCCGCACTCTCTGCATCCTCCAGGCTTGCCACAGCCGCCTCATTTCGTGGGGTGCCGCCACTCCTCGCCCTGAAGATGCAGAATACAAGCGTTCTCTTTGCCCCACTCGTGATCGTTGGAAATCGGACGAGCAAGCTGTGCTCTTGTTGTCACGGGCCTCTCGAACGAGCTATTCTCCTGGTCAAGACCGACGATGGCGAAATCGTCTTGAAGACCAGAAACGTCTTGCGCTGTCCCTCCAGCGCTTGCAAGGCGACCTTTTGGAATCGAGGTGTCAACGCTGCGCGAAACATTCTTCGTCTTCTGAAGGCCAACCTACTTGGTCTTGGAAGATTGAGTGCTTTCTGTCGAGCGTAACCGCTGGCATGAACAATCTGTGCGCGAGGAGTGAGGCGTACACGGTAGAAAAAAAAAACCGTATATTACAGTAGTGGCACAGTAGGTAGTGGACATCCTCAGGGCCTATCGTAATAAACACTTTTTAAACTTCCAGCGATGGATCAGTTCGAACTCATCGACGACCTCGAGGCGTACCTGCGCACAATCGAGGAAGGGGTGCCGCAGGACGATGACGCCGTCGACTACAACCACTACCCGCACTGCATGGTGCCGATGATGGTCAAGACCAACAACCAGTACGTCTGCGCGCAATGCGGGCTGCTGAACGAGCGCGTGGAGGTCACGGACATGAGCGCAATTCCGTCGGACATGAACAACAACACGATCGCCAGCGGGCTCCGCTGCGTGGAGTCGAACGCGCACCGGTACCAGACGATCCTGCGGTCCCAGTCCAGCTGCGAGGCATCGCCGGAAATGCATGTGCGCAACATCATGTTCACAATCAACCACAAGATCGGCAAGGACGGCGCCGTGCCCAAGAACATTCTGCTGAACGTGTGCGAGCAGTTCAAGCAGATCCGCGAGGAGGGCACGATCTACCGCGGCACCATTCTGCGTGCGATCCAGGCTGCAATGACCTACTACGAGTGCCTTCGCCACCGCCTGCCGTAAAGCCCTCGGACATCTGCAGATGGTTTGACGTTGACTCGCAGACGTACTCGAAGGGGGACAAGCGCGTGCGCGAGCTGCTCGACCACGGGTTTCTAGCCGAGGACATCCGCGAGATCAACACTGAAGCCAGCTACCTGTACGCGTACGCCTCCAAACTCGATCTCCCGGACGACCAGCTCGAGTTCCTCGACAAGCTCATAACGTTCACGACCGCGCACAAGCTGCTCAACCCAAACGCGAAGTCCAGCACCCGTGCATTGTGCGTGCTGCACATGTACCTGACGACGTCCAAGCACTCAATCAAACCAGAGGAGTTTCGGCAGTTGTTCAAGTGCAACTACGGGACCATTCGCACGATCGGGCTGGACCTCTTCCACGCCGGCGACCAGCTCATCCATCTCTTCGAGAAGCACGGCATGTTCTGCTACGAGCTCAAGGTGCAATGCGAGAAGTAAAAAAAAATTCGTGCGCAAGCGCCGCGCAAAGCACGGACAAGTTGATCTTCCAGTTATTACCAAGGGCACTGAAAATGCCACCCTAAACAGAAGACGTCAATGTCGCCCTTCGCTCAAGCAATAATGCTGGAGAATCAACCAGCTATCGCCTAGCAACCCGAGGGCACTAGACGACACTAAGTCATATCACCCTCGTTCAATACTTGGTTTCCCTCTAGAGATAGCGATAGGCATGGCGCGAGAGCTTCCACGTGAAGAAAACCTACCCGAAGAAGAGCTCCCCTCGCCGTAATGGGGCAGTACTCGATAAAATAAGTTCTCGCTATCCAGCAAGCCATTAGGCCCAGCGCGAGCGGGCTCTGCCTTTTTCCGCTCCAAGTCTGGCAACCGGGGATTGGGGTCCATCCGATAAAATGGAAGTTCGTGCTCGCTGCAAGGCTGATCGTGGCTCCAGTCGTTCAACCGTCGGACAATAGCGCGCTCGAAGAACGGCACAGGCTTGCTGTGTTAGGATTGCGCTCGGCAGTCCTTCCGGCGTGGCGTTTACGCTCGACTTGGCGGCGCGTGGCTCCGGGAGGGCGGTGACGCGATGCGTATGCCCCATGTAAATGGGGGCTTCTGGTTGGTCGAAAGTGCCGTGTCCTGAAACCTGATTGGTTATAAGGCACGCGTACTGAGATATGATTGGGTGGATTGGGCTGCAACCGGTTCTACTGGACCGGGCTAACAGGCTCCATACTTTTTGTACGCCCGCGTTCATTTTTGCGAGTTCGGCCGTTTTTCTTCGTGTTCCTGCATCCTTAGGACAAGGCGGTCAGATTCTCTTGACAGATTCCCCATTTTCATTCTCAATTCACTTTCGGATTCACCAACAACAGCTCACTGCTCCGCCCCACCGTTCGCTTAAATTAAGACTATAGAGCCCGAAACATTCGAGAGAAGTGCCACAGCTTAGCGAGGTAGCCCGTTGTGATGCCACTTTCTTTTTTCCAGGTTGACTGGTGCCGTGAAGGTTTTTTTTTTTTTTTTTTGCTCAAATTTCAATGACTACTCTCATAACTCGCTCCGGTGCATGAGAACTCAGCAGGAGATTCGCGGGGCTTTGTCATGCAAACGAAGGCAACGAGAACTCGCCCTGAGCACGACACGCGACGAACGCTTGCGAAAGGCAGCGCATAGACCAAGGAGGTGTGCTTGGGCCAAATCGCAGTCCGACACAATACTTTTTTTTGCGAGCAAGTTTGAAATTTTTTTCTTAACTTTTTTCCTTTCGACTTCAACTCCAACTCAATTATTTATTTTATATTTTGATGATCTGCAAAAAGTTAGTGACCGGACACTCTCGCGAATTCCCGCCCCCAAAAAACAAGGAGAATGCCAAGATGCCAACGCTAAGTAGCAGAGGTTGTGCACAAGCAAACTTTCTCGGAGATCGTTCACACTACTGTATCAATTAACGCGATCGCGGTGCGCAACCATACAGTTCGCTTTACCAGCCAACCGATCCGATCGACTTTTCTCGTGAATACGAGGAAAGGCAGTATGGCATAAAAATATCGGAAAAACATATGCGAACTGAGTCTGGCATTGCTCGAAGATTACGGAACTTATGTGAAGGAGCGAACGTGCTATTAGCTGACCAGTTTTGTGTCTGATGAGATATATTGAGTTGAGCTTCATAAGCTACTAATATAAAACAAATGTCATCGACTGTGTTTTGCAATGGCGTTGCCGTCCCGGCAGTAGACAACATCGAATATTACTTTAAGAACCGCATGATCGTGTGCTTCGGCAGCTCGGGTAGCGGAAAGAGCTCGGTCATCATCCACATCATGAACCAACTCAAGAGCGTGATCCCGTTAGCAGTGGTAGCGTGCCCTACCGCGAGCCTAAATGGGGACTATGCGAACCTGATCCCAGACCAGTGCATCTACAACGACGTGACCCGCAGTCTGATGCACAACATCTTCAAGCGTCAGACCAGCGTGATGGCCATGTACGACCTCGTGCACAACGTGAAGCAACTGCGCGACATTTACCGCCTCATCGCCGATCAGGAGTCGGAGGGCAAGGTCATGCGTCTGACAGACATTTACCGCAGCGGATGCGACAGTATTCGCCAGTCGTACAATGAAGAAGATGTCAAAACCGCGATAGACGAGCTCAGCGAGAAATACAACAAAAAGCTGACCAAAATCATGCGCGCGCAGATCAACGACAACATCCAGAGTTTGCAATCGCGCAAGCTCACCGACATGCAGAAGTCAATCCTACCCAACATCAACATCAACCCCTGCCTGCTTCTGCTGCTGGACGATGTGATGGCGTCCTTCAAGGAGTGGGGCGGTATGGAGGAGACACGCAAACTCTTCTACCAGGGGCGGCACTATGGCGTGATGTGCATCATCAGCTGCCAGTCGGTCGTCGCTCTGCCGCCAGCCTTCCGTGTGAACGCGCACATCATCGTCTTCACCACGATCACGACAGTTAATAACTACCTGAACAAGGCGTCCTCCGGTGTGCCGACCGACGATAAGAAGGCCATCGCCAAGATCGCCGACACCATCTTCGCTCCCAGCCAGGACCGAAACCAACCCAACTACAGAAAGCTCGTGCTCTTCGGCCAAATCGTGAAGACTGAGCACAAGGTTCAGTTCAACGCCGGCACGCCCAAGAAGCGGCGCCTTGGATCTGCAGCCCTCTGGCATCTGTGCGAAGAAATAAAAAAAGACGTCTGACACGATGAACAACAACGTGTTTAACAAGATGTTTGCCTTGAAAGCAGCTCCTGTTCTACAAGACGCCCCGCGGTAATGCGCTTCTGCATGTACTCGAACACCTGCTGCATATTGCCCTCCATCAACTGGACTGGGTCAGGGTCACCTTCCTTCTTTGCCTGATTCAAGGCGAACGCGCGGCACCGGCTCTTGGACTTGTCCCAGCCGAGGAAGATTTTGCTTGCCAGGTTAAAGAAGGACAGAATCTCGGTATAGTCGGTCCACAATACCATCGCCATGTACGGCTCAAAATCCTTGATGTCCCGCATGAACCGCTCCTTGTTCGTCAGGTACTTGTTGCGGTTGAACCGGTAGATTGCGTGCGCGGCCACGTCCGACGGCGGTGGGGTCACGCGGTTCAAGATCTTCACAAACTCTTGAACAGTCGTACGAGAGAGGTCGCCATAAACCAGCCGCGAACCCTTGAGCTCCTCGAAGGAGGCTACAAGATGCTTCGGCAAAGATATTTTGCCTCGATCTGGGCAACTATATAGGACCCTAAACCCTAGCTCATAGTCGGGGCGACGTGAGAGCGCGTCGGCAAGCACGTTCTGCTTCCCCGGCTTGTACTCGACGCGGAAGTTGTATTCTGCGAAGAATGACAACCAGCGCGCCATGCGCTGCGAGAGATGGGGCGACGACGTCACCGTGCGCAAGGACGCATGGTCTGTGTAGACCACAAACGCCCGCTCACCTAAAAGGTGCACCCGGAACTTGGCGAGGGCGTACTTCATCGCAAGTAGCTCCTTGTCATGAACGGGGTAGTTCTTCTCCGCAGCCTTGAGCTGGCGCGATTCAAACGCGATCACGCGTTCACGACCCTCGTCGTCTGCTTGCAGCAGTGCGCAACCGACTGCAAAGTCGGAGGCGTCGCACACAACGCTGAACGGCCTGTCCGGATTGGGCAGTGCGAGTACTGGAGCCTCGAGGAGGCTCGCCTTGACTTGGGCGAAAGCGTCCGCGTGGGCTTGCGTCCACTGCCAATCAGCATCCTTCTTGAGGAGCAACGTGAGGGACCGCGCCATCTCAGCGTAATTCGCGCTGTACTTGTGCAAGTAGTTGACGAGGCCCAACCACTTCCTCAGATCCTTCTGGTTCCTCGGAACCGGCCACTCGACAATGGCCTTGACCTTGCTGGGGTCAGCGCGGATGCCGCGCTTTCCAATGTAGCAACCCAAGAAGGGGATCTCCTCTGCGCCAAAGACACACTTGTCTATGTTGGCGTAGAGCTTGTGCTCTCTTATGCACTCGAGCACTTGGCGAAGGTGCTCGCGGTGGACATCCATCGCCGACATGCCGTTCTCGGACTTACTGTGGACGAAGATGTCGTCAAAGTACATTTGTGCAAACGCACGGAGGGGGCGGAACAATTGGGTGACCAACCTGTTAAACATCGCCGGGGCGCTCGACAACCCCTGTGGTATCGCAAGCCACTCCCATAACATCCCACTAGGCATGCTAACCGCAGTCAAAGGGATATCCTCTTCCCGCATGCGGATCTGGTAATAACCATCAACCAGGTCCAAAGCACTGAAAATCGTGCTGCCTGCCATGTTGTCCTGCAGGACTTCCTTTCGGGGAATCGGCGTTTGCGTCGGGATCGTCGCAGCGTTCAGTTTGTTCAACGCGTGGACAATTCTCCACTTCCCATTGGGCTTTCGGACGCAGAACGTCGGCGTCGAGTGCGGGGATTTCGACCCCCGCATCAAGCCCGCTTCGTGCTTCGCACGAAAGAAGTCGTCGATGACTTCACACTGCTCTCGTGGCAGCGGCCACTGCCGAGTGACACAGTACTTTGTCCCCGGGTAGATTTGAGGGAGTCCCAGCTCTGTTCCTCAAATCGCTCGCGCTTTGTCTTGGCGCCGAGGGGATCCTCGCCCTCAGGGGCGGCTTCGACGAGGAGTTGGTGCAACTCCTCGACCTTCTGGCCCACGTTGATCATCGTCTCCTCCTCGGAGATAATGCACACTTGCTCGAGGGTGCCTTCGCTCAAGCCTCTCGAGAACTTCTTCCAGCTCATAGCTGGGAGTGATGTCAGCTCTGAGGCCGTCCTCGGGGGCTGCTCGACCTCAATGACGCTGCACTCGACGCCAATGCAGGTCTGCGTCAAGGCGCTGATCGCCTTGACCTCACGCTTGCCTTCATGAGGCGACTGATCTGAGTCGGCTCGGTCACGGGCCCAGCCCGTGTCGCGCAAATCTTCCTCCTCCTCAAGCCCAGCTTGAGGAGCTCCCGGAGCCGGAGTGTCAACCCGGTTGACACTCGTAGGAGGGTCCTGCGTGCCTTCGCTCTGGCGAAGGGACGCCACTGCTTGTTCGCTCGGCCCGCGCATCCGCGGCGGAGCGTTTCTTCTTCTCGGCGCCCAGCGCTGTCTCTCGGTTCTCCGAACCGAGAGGACCTTCTTCGAAACACGTTCGTCCTTTCGAGTCGTGTTGCCCTCGTCATGGCACGAGATGTTGGCAGGGCTTTCGCTCTCTGTCGCCTCAACGTGATGGACAGCTGCATCCGCCGATGCAGCTGGGGTGCTGACAGGGTCATCGCTCTCTGTCTCACTCGAGTACATCGTGAATGCGTGGTCGCGTTCACTGCCAAACAAACGAATTGACTGCGTCTGCCAGTCAATCGTGGGCGCATGCCGTTGCAACCACGGCATACCGAGTATCATGTCGTACTTGTCATCCAGGTCGAGGACGACAAGGTCTTCCTTGAAGACTCGACTTCCGAATCGGAAGCGCGTGTTCACAACACGTTTCCGCACGTTCACGTTGGCTCCTGTAGCCAGCCGAACCACCAAATCGCTTCGAGGAATCCACTTTTCCCCGAAGTGCAGCTTCGCTAGGCTGCCGCTACGAACAAAATTGTTCATCGCCCCTGAATCCATCATCGCTCGGAGGGACTGCCCCTCAGAGATCACTTCGAGAACGATCAGCTTGGCTGGATCGTCCCCAGCGTCGCAGTGAGAGCCTCTCACTGGGGGCAGCGATTGTCACGTGGTCGACGTCGGCGTGTGACACCGCTACACCAGTAGGGTGCCCCACCGCACTGGTTCCGTCCGTTTTTTTGCCTTGCCACGCTGATGGAATCCATCAGCGCGACGATCACGCTGTGGCGCGCGCGACGACCCGCGCGTGCACTCACGAGCAAAATGCCCGGTCTGGCCACACGTAAAGCACTGTTGCTCGTGCTTTGGCTTCCGAAACTGCTGCTGTCGAGGCGCGACAGCAGCCATGGAGAGATCCATCGGCTCTGGCTCATTGGCCCGCGGCCGATGGCGCCGATGCTGCATGGCAGAGTACTCTTCAGCCTGCCGCAGGCTGAAGTCCTCGCCGAAAGCGATGTCGATCGCTTCTTGCAGCGACTTCGGGTAAACCCGGAAGAGGTGCGACTTCACGGGTCCGTCGACGAGACCTTTCATAAAGGTCATGATCTTCGTGGACTCCATGAGTGGCTCACTCACGATGTTCGAAGCAAGGTAACACGCTTGTTCCGCGTAAGCATGAATGTCCAGCTTACCCTGCTTCAGTTCGAGGAACTGAGCCCTCGATCGGAACTCACTCTGCGCGGGCTCGAACACCCCGTCCAGCTCGTGCTTGAACTCATCGTACGTGCTGAATCACGTAGGTTCCGCGAGCCTACGCCCGTAGGCCCAGCGATGTGCGCTGCCGGCAGGGCAGCTCATCGCGTACATAACTTGGACCGTCGGATCGGTGATCCGACGAAGGGCGATGGAGTCTTCTAGCTCGACGAACCACCGAAGCAGTGGTTCGTTCTTCCTCCCGTGGTAGGGAGGAACTGACAGCTTGACGGACGTGCCCCGCACTCCGTCAGCAGTAGGAGCGACACGCTTCTGCTGCGACTGCTCGAGTTCACTCAGTATGAACCCCCGGATAGCAGCCAGGTGCTGGTCCTGCGTCTGCGATCGCAGCATTGCTACGGCCGAGTTCTCGCCAATGATTGCCGCCAATCGTTGGAACGCAGACCACTCCGCACTCGAGAGATGCATGCACGCCTTTCGGGTAATCATGTGGGTACCGTTGGACGCGGATGCGTCCATCGGCAGGTTCTCACCCGCGTGCTCATCCATATTGAGCACGAAAATGAGTCGGTCGCTGGACGGACTACAAAGTGCTGCCAGGTGTAACCGGGCGAGGCATTACGCTCGGTTATTTAGGCTTACACAGGCGCTGTGTGAGGAAGCAAGACTCTTTATGTTAATCTGTACGAATTACGTACAGATTTACAATAAAAGAAGGCTTTAACTTTGGCGCAAATTGAGAGTTGTATTGACGATTTTAGCGTCCCTTCTGGCGATGCCAGACAGTCGCAAGGTCCCTAACCTCTACTAATCTATATATGCATTCTGGAAGGTGCTCACGAATGGCCGTGAGCGCCCGAAGCGAAAGAACAACTCTGATTGGTAGAAATAGAAGACTTTCTACCAATAGGAAAACTGGAAAGGGATCAGACAGCCAATGGGTGACTGTCCGCACTAAAACAAGGACTAGTGTGGCGTACACTAATCCTGTCAGGGTCCGGACTGAACGTAGTGTGCGAACACTACATTCAACGGTACAGCGCTGTGCTGTACCGGACACCGTACCCCGGGTACGCTGCGTGTAACCCTGTTACATCAGCGGCAGCACTCGACATCACCTTTGGGGTAAGTTCATTACCCGGCACTGGCCACGACACTCACGCGCATATATCGCGCGAATCGCCGCCACGGAGGCCTCGTGCACACAAGAGCGGCCAATTGGATCCCCGACACCGACCGCTTCGACCAATCGATGACGAGTAGCGAGTCGATGTCCGCGCGCCGTCGAAAGCGCCGAGCACTGTGGCGCACGACCGCTTCAACACACGTTAGTCCATCGCGCGCTCTCTCTATCTCTATCTCTGGCTGCCGCTCTTGCGCGCTGGCGTCGCCGGCCGCAGCGCGCGATACGAGCTCGGGCGCCCTGTCGAACGCACCTTGCGCGACGTCGCCGAGAGCAGGAGACGTCGATCGCGGCCTCGTTCGCCTCCCTTTGTCTGTTAAAGCGGTCGGCATGCCGCGCTTCCCCGTCCTGCTGCGCGGTCTGCAGCACGGTCAGCAGCGCCAGCATGTCGAAGCCCACCTTGGCAGCCAGCTCGGCGGCGCCCGTGCTTGCTGCTGGCTCTGCGTGTCGACGAGCTCCGCGAGACCCTTGAGCATTCGCCTTGGCGTGGGGAGGCGCGCGCCGCGCTGGTTGCGTGCCACCTGCGCGACCCTGCCGCGTCGCGCGCCAGTGTTGTTTATTTGGATGATGCTGAATGACACCCGATTGTACAGTAACGACCTGGCGCGCGACAATGAAGTGATTGTTTACTGGTTTAAGTTATAGCTTTGCTCTTTGCTTATCACTAATTTTATGCAAGAATTTTTATGCGGTGTACCGTAGAAATGGAGCAGTTCTCCAAAAATAGACGAACAGTTCGTTAATTTTAATGAACAGCTTGTGAAAAAAGTCAGATTAGTTCAGATCAGATACCCTAATACCCCCTGTCATTGGCGACGACATGTCATTGGCGTCGACCTTGTATTTGAAGCGCTGAAAGTGCAGATGCGTAATTACAACTTTATTGTAAAAAGACTCAAATCTAGGCAAGTGGCTTCGTCTAGGACACCCACAGCTCACTCAATCCCCACCACCAATACCAACGCCGCGGCCGCCGCCAAGACGCTCAGTCGATTGGCACAGGCCCGCCATTTCGGCAATGGCGAAGAAGCCCGGGCGTCCTCGCCTCCGAGGTGGAGGCCGTAAGAAAAAGCTCTTCACTCGGCGCCCGTACACTTATGAGTTCAAGCTCGAGGTCATCAACCATTTGCGCGAGCACGACAAGCCTGCAGAGACGCTGGCCCGCTACTTCCCGCTCACCCAGCCCAACACGCGCCAGCTACTGTACAAGTGGAAGAACATCCGCGCCCTGATCGAGGAGCGCGCCAGCAGCACTACGACGGCTGACCAGTGCCGCTCACGAGCCGCCGGCACCGGCACGGTGCTGTCCGAGGAGGTCGAGGCGGCCATCGTCGAGTGGATCAACGACTACCGTCGGGACGCTGTCCCGATCTCGGCGTCTATGCTGCGGTTCCGCGCGCTCGAGGTTGCCGAGGAGGCCGGCATCCCGCGCTGCAACTTCGCCGCGTTGTACCAGTGGCGCCGGCGCTTTTTGAAGCGCCACCGACTGTCGTTCCGCGCCAAGACGCACCAGGGGCAGACGTCACCACCAGACGCCATGCAGCGAGCGGTCGAGTTCGCTCAGGAGG
>JAADYG010000974.1:0-10739 GCA_023338115.1 Phytopythium boreale | reverse complement strand
GCATACAATTTCCTTGTATAACTGATAGTGGACTAATTATGTTTCAATATTGCATAGTGTTTAAGGTCATTTCAAAATCATAACTTGCCTGCAATAATTGGTGAGTCCCACCCTTTGCAGTTTGGGGGGTCTGACTGTACAGTACCGATACTGTATTGACTGTGTGCGTATACCGATAAGTTATCAGTGATAACCGGCATCCAGCAAACCAGTGATCACGAGGGACGAAATGGTGGCCAAGGCGGGCGCTCGCGCGGCGCTGAGGGCGAACCAGCGGCTCGCGCGCGCGCTGCTGGCAGTGCTGGCGCTTGTGGTGGGCTCGCTGTTCGCGCTCTCGTCCTTCTGGCCGTCGCTGCCAGCCCGCAGCTTCGCGCGCGAACAGCAAACGCGCGCGCAGCCGCGGACGCAGTCGCTCGGCCGCATCTCGGCGCTCAACGGCGCCAGCGACCCGGCGCAATACGACCGCCTGCCGGCCATCGAGCGACCCCTGCCCGCCGATTCGTGCGTCCCTTCAGTCGTCAATCTCTCCAGCTTGCCGGCGTTTCCCGAGGCGACCGACGCGTCCGTGGTCGCGCTGTACAAGGCGCTGCGCGAGAAGGCGAGCGACCTGCCGCCGCCGCCAGAGTTCCGCGGCGACAACCGCAAGCTGTGCAACCCCGCATACCACCAGAGCAGCCAGTGGGGCTACTGTCTGCCCATTCGGGGCCTCAGGCAAGGCTCGAGATGCGCCGACAGCTCGGACTGGAGCTGGCGAGCGCTCGTCGACCTGGCCGCCAGCGGGCAAGTCATGGACCAAGGCAGCTACCTGGACGGAGATGCCGACGAGGAGGACTACATGGACGAAGACGACGACGAAGATGGATACGACGACAGAGACAAGGAAGAGGAGGTGTACCGTGAGTACGACGATGAAGAGGACGCGTACCGTCGAGACGACGGCGACCTGGGCGACTATAGCTCGACGAGCCAGGACGACGGTGTCCGTTCGCCCTGCGTCTACTCGAGCGTGCTGCACCTGCTGCTAGTCGAGGTGTTTGACGCGCTGCGCGCCCACGGGTTGCAGCCGGCGCTGGTGTTCGGCTCCATGCTGGGCGCCGTGCGGGACGAGTCGGTGATCCCGTTCACCGAGGACGCGGACGTCGGGTTCCGCAAGAACCTCAAGAAGAAGCTCGTGATGAAGAAGGTCAAGGACGCGCTGTTCGCGCGCGGGTATCACATGTTCAAGGACTCGATCTACCGCGTCTGCGTGGCGCCGTTCCACCCGCTCGCGGGCTTCCTGTTCGACCACAGCGTCTCCAGGAGACGCAAGTACCACGTGCCGTACGTGGACCTGTATCCAATGATCCCCGAGGACGACGAGGCCCGGTGGAGTGTCGACCGGATGCGCAACGACAGCTACCGCATCGAGCGCCGCGACTTTGAGCCGTACTCGAGAGTGAAGGTCAATGGCGCCGAGTTCGACACGCTCGCCAACCCGCACGCGTTCCTGCGCGAAGAGTACGGCCCAGACTACCTCACTCCCAGGCCGCGGACATGACTGTAGCGACACGGCATCGCCATCATAGAAACTGCAGGCGCGGTACGAATCGACACGCGACCAGCGCTCTACAGTATTTAAAAAATAAGAGTCCGACCACCAAACGCCATGCACCGAGAGACAAGAAACCAGCGGAGGTTCCGTCATCGAATAGACAAGGGGGCAACCAGCCTTGCGCATGAAAAGCAGCCGCTTGGGGTTAATCCTTGAAGCCGACGTCATTGGTTCAACGTTGTTTATTGGCCGCACGTTCGGTGATTCCGGCTGCGTGTTGGTGTAACGCGTCCAGCGTTGCAGGGATCGATAGGTAGAGATCTTTTTCACCCAGTTACACTAACGGTTTCTGCCGCTTCAACTTGGATTCGCGTCCAACTTGACGTCGTTTCTCATCCTGAGATAAGATCGCAACGTGTCGACACTTGCCGGTTTGTAAAAAAAACATTCGGAAAACATTTTGAAGAATAATTGTGGTCTTACAAATCGGTTGATATTTTATGATGTTTTGTGGGTTTCCTTTATAATAAAATATCGCTCAAACTAACGTATTCATACACGCGACGACACTGGACGCGAAAACAAAAAGAGACTAACCCGGAACCCAAACTATAGAAAAACACTATCATGGCGCGACGCGGTAGGATCAACCAACGTTGCCTGGCCACCGCGTCAAATGTCGAGCTGCTTCCGCTCCGCGCCGTGCTTCCAAACGCCCGAGAGCGCGCTCTTGACCGTCTTCCACCCGGACTTCTTGTAGTGTACACTGCTGATTGAGGCCGGCGCGGTCGCGAACCCTGGGGGCGCTGTGGCCGGAGGTCCCATCGTCAGCGGCTCGCGTTTGTGGCGGTGCTTGCGGAAGCTCAGCGGCTCGCCGTGGCTCTTCTTGAAGCTCGTCACGGCCGTTGAAAGCGCGCGGCCGAGGACCCCGCCGTGCTTGCTACTGGTACTACTGGTGCTGCTGGAGCGTCGGTCTCTGGTGACGACGACGAGCTGGTTCTGGTCGTGGCTCTGGCTGTCGGACGCGCGCTGCTCCATGATCTCGTCGGCGAGCGCGTACACGTCGTCGCGGATGCGCAGGCGCCACTCCTCGTACGACGGCCAGTCTAGCATGCAGATATGCACGTCGCGCCCGGCGGCCGCGTCCATGAGCTTGAGCTGGCGGGCGCCTTCGCGGCCGGCCTCGACGCGCGTGACCTTCATACGGAGGAGCAGGCTCTGGGGCGTCGCAAGTTCATAGCGATAGAGCCACAGCTGGGGGGCTTTGTAGACGGCGAACACGCGCGTCCAGCAGTCCGGGAGGTTCACGGCGTCGCGCTGCCAGTAGATCCAGTCGCTGAGCGGCGGCTGGCGGCGCGAGTCCAGGCTCTCTGTGTCGTCGTCGTCGTCGTCCCACTCCATCTCGAGCAGGTCGCTGGATGTGGCCGTGAGCTGTGTGGAGCTCAGCGAGTCGTTCGTGCTGCGCTCGGACGGCGAGGACGGGCGCCCGCTGTCGATGGACACGCGCTTGCGGCGCCTGGACGAGCCGGAGCAGCACGCGGTCGCGGCCGTGGAGGTCGGGGACGGCGGCAGCAGCGCCGGGGGCGCGGCCATGGTCGTGAGCGCGATCATGCTCGCGCGCAGCTGGTGGTGGTGGTCGATGGACCACTGGGGCGCCAGCGACGTGAGGCTGCGGCGCAGGGAGCGCCCGGACGGCGGCAGCGCAGGCGGCGGCGGCGGCGGGGCGCGCGGGCGCTGCATCTTGTCATGGCCGAGGGGCGGAATCGCGATTGGTCGGGATGGCGAGTGGTGGGGCTGGGAGAACGAGGGGGACCTCTTTCCCTCTCTCTCTTCTTATTGACGGGGAGGGCGACCAAGACGGCCGGCGACTTGCGAGATAATAAATAAGGCGGAGAAATAACGGCCTGATCTCCGACTGGGGTGTGAGCTTCCAACGTTGGGCGTTGGTGGGATCTATCGATCGAACAACAGCACCGACCGACTCGACACGCGGAAAATGCGAGTGTGGGGTTTGGCGGTGGCCAGGGTAGGGCGGCGAGTATTGTACTGTCCTGCGCAGTACCGTAGGCTGATTCGGTACGGTCGAAGGCGACCGTTTGGGGAAATGACCGGGTTGCTTTACTTTTCTTCCTCCCCCCTCCCGCCCAGTCGCTCCCACCACCACGCAGAAGGCAGAAGAGGCAACGCTCTCTCAGATCCTAACTGTGTGTCCAGGTCTGGTTGTCCGAGGTTTTCAGGGTGTTGTCGGTTGTTTATCGTCGAGGGGGAAAGGGAAAGAGGCGCGCTTGAGCGCGACGCCGCGCTCTGATTGGCGCAAAAGGGACACAACGGGGCTGTAATTTTCGAAAAACGCGGTTTTGCGCCCCATGTGATTACTGAGGGGCAGCACCTTGTTTTGACACCCTTCTCACAATGGAAAGAAAAGTGTCAAAACACGTGAAGCTAGCATATCAGACGGCTCATTCCAAAGTTGCATTCTGACTGTGGAAAACATGCGCATTTCCGTTTATGCCTTGTTTTGGAAAAAGCCAGAAGCGTAGCCAGGGTAGATGGGCACATGGGCCGGAAAGTGCGCCTTTGGGGCTGAACAAGAGAAAAATGGAACAATGGAGCAAGCACCGGTTGACCTGCCGCCAGTCACGGCTCTGGGCTTATAGCAATTGCGCGCTTGGAAAATGGTTCCGCATCGCTTGGGCGGGCAACCATACAATCTGGTTGAACCGGGAGGAAGACTATCGCGGCGGCGACGAACTGATGCGCGGAGCCAACGCGTCCGACAAAGCCGCAGACCGAGACGCAGACAAGTTGACGCGCACTGTATTGTCCCGTGTTGACGGTCGCTTGGATCGGCTTCCTGCAAGGTGTTGCACGCGTAGGAGGTGTCTCTTCACTGCGTGGCACCCATAGACACGCAGAATCCACATTCTATATAAGTACAATTTTGCAAAATTTAACACTTTATAATGCAAAGCACTGAAACAACAATAACAGTGTCTGCGCCATGTGGAAATGCCGATCCTCGAGCGGCTCTATGCATTCTGCGCCTCGAATCCCGCGGGATTGGCCGAGTCTGTGGCTCGGCGGTCATTGGCGAGTCAACCGCGCCGAAAAGTTCACCGACCGTGGAACGTCGCCGTGTTTCGCGGGCTCATGTTCGTGTTATGCTAACCGTGGAGTCACTCGGTAACGTTCCTTGAAAACAAGCGGCGGCGAGTGCCCCCTCGAGGCCTTCGGGGCGGACAATCGGCCCCCGTCCATGCATGACGTCGGTGCCACTGCGGTTCACAAGTCGCGACCACAGCCACGAGACCATTGAGATACACTGCAAGCCGCTTGCGCCAGCGCCAATCGGGCACTGACGACCACTAAAGGGGCGTAGCGTCACAACCGACAAACCGTATTTAGCCCATTTCGGCAAAAGATCGCAACGCGTTGATGTGCGTTCCTGTGGCGCTCGACACACCAGGTGTTCTCGTTGCAGTTTCGGATGCAAAATAGCAGCTTTTGCCACGATTTCCGAGCCCGGGCGGTGATCGACAAATGGCAAACAGTCCATTTCTTTCGCGCTGCTACTGTTAGTCGGCGCCAAAGCCACAAGTTGCGGTCTCGCTCGCGGTCATTTTCGCGCTTGTAACGTTCTGCATTTGAAGGTCGCGATCCGCGAAATTAAAATGTGGTGTGGTGCACACCACCAACAGGTATGACACTTGAAGCGGTGACAGATACATCTTCCTCAAGATTCGTCGGCGACTGACGCGCGCGCGTCGATTTCACTGACAGCCACGGTACTGTACAGTACAATACCGTTCACTCGGAGCATCTCCGGATCGCGCGGGAACCGTTGGCCGCGAGTGGCGTCAATGGAATTCACGGCGTGGCATCGCCACGTGCATGGCGCGCATTCTCTATGCGTCGTACATAGTACAGTATGTACAGTCCTGCGTTCGTGCTGTACCTGGGGTAAATGGAGCGCCCGCGTCGTTGACGGGGTCGCTTGAAAATTGTGCTCCGGCGCCAGTCGGTGACGCACCACGTCGATTGGCGACTGTACCCACGGCGGGCTCTCGCCCTGCGCACCTCTGATATATCGAACGGGTCGCGCTATGCGCGACTCGACTACTACACACCGTAGTTTAATCTTGAGACGTCTATAATCTTTAGCTCCTCGCAACATTCAGCACAGCGCGCATCTCGTCCTGATTTTTTAAATACCTACCCTGGCACTATCGGCACTTCCTTCTATACTAACGACACAGGTTCACGGAATGGCGGGTGGAGGCCTCACACGGACTTCCCGGCGACAGCCACCTTCGACTCCTTCCCGGCAGCGCTGGCGACGCGTTCACTCCCGTGCAGGTGTCTCCGCCAGCAGTCGGCGACCTTTTGCACGGCGCGTCGGCATCGCTCGCGTCGCGTGACGCGCCGGAACTCGACCAGCGTGCCGCGGTAGAAGCTCTCGCGGGGCAGCGCGCTCGCCTGCGCGACGTGCGGGTTCGCGCCGAAGAACTCGCGCGTGGTAGCCGCTGCGTCCTCTAGCGCCGTGAGCCAGCTCTCGGCCGCGTCGTCGCGCAGCAGCCACAGATCCACGTCTTCTCCGCTCGGGTCGGTAACCCGCAGTTGGCGCGGGCCGACAGCCGCGACTCGGGCGACCGCGAGCTGGACGAGCACGCTGCGCGGCGCCGACTCCTGGCGCTTGAACAGCCAGAGGAACTCGCGGCGCAGCACCGCGAAGACCTTGGTCCAGCAGTGCGGGTTGCGGCTGCCGTCGCGCTGCCAGTACATCCAGTCGCCCAGCAGCGCCGACGACGACGAGGACGACAGCGAAAAGGAGCACTCGCTCGACAGGAACGTCGGCCGGAGCGACGACGACGGAGACATGGCGGGCGACGGCAGCGACGCGCGCCAGTGGGCGGCCTTGCAGGCGTCAGAGAGCAGCGCGTGCCGCGCGGGAGCGACGTGGGCCATGACAAGTGAACAGAGCGGAGCGGTGAGTTCTCGAGGCGCCCAATTCGGAAATGACAGGCGAGCAGCGCGACAAAGAAGAGAAGAAGTGTCGCATTAGAAAATGAGCAGCCATTTCGGACGCGGGGCCGTTCGAATTGTGGGTGTGTATAATTTCTTCAAGTTTATTTTTGGTTGGTGATGTGGGAGGCGGAGATGGTTTGTGGGTGCGGCCTGCTCAATGGGTACACACTAGTTAAAAGAGACCTTCACTTTAGAATAAGCTGAGAAGGACCAACACTCATAAATTCGAACAGCAAAGCCGGACGTGGTGCACAGTTCGTGCAAAGTGTCGATACAGTAGCGGTCTGTTTATCTCTTAAACTTATATTTTGTATGGATAAGGTAAAATGAGCAGTTCTTGACAAAGTTGCCATTAAGAGTTATGGCGGGAACGAACAGAATTCAAATCTTGTTCCGACCTTTGCCGTGTTGTTCGAGTTGAAGGTTGGTGTTCGATGCTTTTAAAAAGCAAGAGCTATTATACATAGGGTCTCTGGGAGTTGGTGGTACAAATACTATGAGCGTGTTTCTGTTGGGTTTCTGGGTGTTTCTGCCTCGCTCGCGGGTCTGGCTGGTATGCTCGCGATCTCTTGTCTTGTTGCTTCTGGTCTCTGGTTTCCTGTTTCCTTCGCTATGGTACGACGTGACACTATTCACAATCTCTGCTCCTGCTCTCTCCGCCTTCGTTTCGTCGCGCTTGTCACCCCTCGAGCGAAGAAGCTGGGAGCGCCAGCGTCTTGGTCGTCAAAAATCTCGCGAGCCGTGACTCCGCGAGCTCCAATAATACTGGTAACAGGAGGCGCGGCGCTTCCGACTGCCCAAAACTCTGGAACGAGGACCAAGTCTATCACGCGGGTGGCTGGATCAGCAGCGCGTCATTACCGGTAACAACGCGCGCGGCTGTTATAGGGTACGGGTGTTGCTCCGATCTGTGAACAAGAGCAACGGACAATACAGCGTTTGTCAGTACACATTAACAAGTGACTACCCCAAGACAAAGGCATTCTTACCTGACGCGTCACTGGCGGCCGCTAGCGCGTTGGACGCGGACGACGCGGGCATCTGCAAGAGGCTCTCGATCGGCGGCGAGACAGGATTCGGCTTTACGTCCGAGCTGCCATCCGCCTTGTCACTGCGACCAGAAGTGCCACCTCGACTTCCTCGGCCACCGCGTCCGCCGCCGCTACCTCGTCCTCGACCTCGACCCCGGCCGGCCCCCCGCTGCTGCTGGAGATCAGTCTGCTGCTTCTGTTGTTGTTGTTGCTGCTGCTGCTGGTGTTGAGTCGCGGCCATAACGGCTGCAGCCAATTGCTGCTGCTGTTGCTGCTGGAGCTGTCGATGTTGAAGCTGCTGCATCTGTTGTTGCTGCTGCTGCAGTTGCACCTGTTGCTGCTGCGATTGAGCATTCGGCGGCATCGAGTAGTAGAGCGCTTGCTGCGGCACCAATTGGTTGCCGATCAACTGGTACCCCGACAGCCCCGCGCTGAACGTGTTGTTGGGCACCGACATCATCTGGTATTGCTTCGATTGCTGCTGCGCCTGTGCTTGCTGCTGTGTCTGCGACCGGAGTTGCTGCGCCTGCAGCTGGGCCAACTGAGCCTGCGCCGCACGGGCTTGCGCCTGAGCGATCGCATGAGCCTGAGCCTGAGCGTGCTGTTGTTGTTGTTGTTGCTGCTGCTGCTGCTGCTGCTGCTGCTGCTGCTGCTGCTGCACGTGTGACGCTGATGGCTGCTGCCGCGGCTGCTGAACGTTCATTTGCTGAATGTTCAAACCCGGCGCCTGCGAGAGCTGCGGCATGTGCTGCGGAATCGAGTACGTGCCGCCCAAGTACAGGTTCGGGTCCGCGAAGAGCGCCGAGGCTGCATTGTTGCTCTGCTGCACCAGCAGACTCGCAGCCTGCTGACTCGCTGCTGTGACGCTCGAGTTGTTCCTGCCGTTAATGGCTGATGACACGGCAGCAGAAAGCGCAGCCGACGTGGGGGTCAACGGTCGGCTGGTCGGAGCACCTGTCGCCTGTCGACTAGTGCCAGACGTCGGTGTTGACGACGAAGATCGCCGGCTCGACGGGTTTGCTACCACAAGCGACGACGTTGTGCCCGAGCGCCGCATGGTACGGAACTTGTCCTTCAGCTGAACGTTGGACCGGTCGTTGAACTGCGGTCCGAGATCCTTGTCGATCAAAATGAGCGACCAGACGTTGCGCTGTCCGTTGTACTTCTTCACACCTTCCATCAGAGCGCGCTCTTCAGCCGCCGAGAACGGCCGGTACTTGCGGTGGTTCTTGCGGTTCTCTGTGTACGCCGCCAGCTCTGGTCGTGTCTTGATGAGCGTGCGCCATTTGTCCTTCAGGTCTACACCACTCCGACCGTGGAACAAGTGACCCAGGTGCGGGTCCCGTAGAATCGAGCTCCACGGGCAGCTATCGTCGGCGTATCGCTGAACACCGAGCACAAGTGCTGTCACTTCGTGCGGGCAGTACTTTCTCCGCTTGCCCTTGACGCGATCGCCAACGTTCTCACACGCAAACTCGGGAGAGTTGCGCGGGAACGGGTACCCGCCGGCAGCCGCCGCTGCCACATTGGCAGCGGCAGCGAGACCTGCAGCATTCGCGCTTGCGGCCTGCACTGCGGCGGCGACCAAGTTTGCAGCCGTGGGGTTCTGTCCGAGCGACACGCCCGCTGCGCCCTGAAGCCCCGCGTTGTACTGGAGCGACTGTTGCTGCTGGAGCTGCTGAGCTTGCTGCTGGAGTTGTTGTTGGAGCTGTTGTTGCTGCTGCTGTTGCTGCTGCGCTTGCTGTTGCTGTTGGAGCTGGTACTGGTGCTGCTGCTGGTGGAGCTGCTGCATTTGCTGGTGCTGTAGCTGCTGATGCAGTTGCTGCTGCTGCTGATCTTGCTGCTGCTTCATTTGCTGCTGCATCCCGACGGCCGCTTGTTGTTGTTGCTGCTGGGACGACGGCTGCTGGTTCTGGCCATTCGCCGCAGTGACCGCGACCGACTTGAGGGGCGCGCGCGGCATGCTCGCGCTATCTTCAGTCGTGCTCCGGCGTCCAGCAGAAAATAAACCGCGCCTACAAATAGCAACGCGAGCCCAACATCGCACCCCAGCACGAGCATATAATTAGCGAGCGCCATCACCATCGCAACTTGCACTTTGGGGGCATGAGCAAGCGCGTCCAACGCCACTGCGTGTGGCATCCGCACTCCCGTTATCCGTCATTTGTCTAGACGGGATGGGAGGTTCGCTGGTGCCAGGACGCTACGGCCACCACCACCCCCTGCCATGCCCCATTCACAAAACAAATCGTACCGAGAGCAGTCCTTCTCCCCTTTCCGTCCCCGCACGCCGCTGGGTTCGGGCTTCTTCCTTCTTCCCTTCCTTGCTTTCGATGGGTCGCGCGAACGGGGCAGCGGAAACCTGCGTGACACGCGCGCACACAACCCGGAAATGCCCCTTTCAGTCACCTACTCGCTCCCCCATCCTGCCCTCAATCGCTCGCCGCCCCAAAGACGCAGGCAAAAGCGATATTCCCCTCCTCCGGCACCTGATCCGAGCGGGGACTCACCTTCTCCTGCCCTTGTCGC
This sequence comes from Phytopythium boreale, assembly GCA_023338115.1. NCBI lineage: Eukaryota > Oomycota > Peronosporomycetes > Pythiales > Pythiaceae > Phytopythium > Phytopythium boreale. The sequence continues at coordinate 623 of JAADYG010000974.1, read as the reverse complement.
TGCCGCAAAGTGCTTCTCCCCGCGCGCTTCCGCTACTGGCCGCTATTTATACCGGCGCTCGCCCTTTTCCGCCGCTGCCAGAACGCGCAGCATCAACACACCAGCCGCGTCAGACGCTGATCGCCACCAAGGCAACACACCCAGCGCACGGCCACACGCAGCGCGCGCGCTCCTCCATCGCACGCCGCGCCTTCTTCCAAGTGAGAAAGTGCCGCATATTCGCCTCACCTTTGCTGCTCCACACGCGCGGGTTTCCCTTGTCCGGCGTCCTTTCTTCTTAGTTGCCGCCCCCGAGAAAGTGCGCGCGGCAGGTTGACTCTGATTCGCAATCCGTCCATAGAGCGCAAACAAGAAATATCGGTTAGCAAAAAATACGAAGGTTAACGCGCGCGCTTGACTGCGTTGCATGCACCCGCACAGCTGCGGACGGCGCGTCCTCACAGTGGACAGCGGTGTACGGCCATCCGCTCTCCGCGCGTGAAACGGCCCAAGCCGCTAGTACTAGCAGCGCAGCTTTACCTGGTTGGGTTGACGATCCGCGCGCCGTTTCTTTTCAAAAAAAAAAAAGGCGGGCAGGCGGGGTGGGAGGCAAGCGGGGGGGGGGGGGGGGGGGGGGGGGGGGG
>JAADYG010000973.1:0-10747 GCA_023338115.1 Phytopythium boreale | reverse complement strand
CATCCAACTCGCGCCAACGCGCGAGCGTCGAGTTATCCACAGCCCTTCGACCCATTCGTCCCTCCCCCCGGCCCCCTCCGCTACTCGTGTTGAAAACACTAACAGATATTTCTAACGGAACATAGGTTCCAGAACAACGCCAGGCTCGACAACCTCGAAGGCTTCTGGAAGGGAGTTTTTGGGTATTCACACGGACTGATCGTCGCGAATGCGTTCTATGAGAACGTGAAACGACATCGTCTCGAAGGGCGCGAGCTCACTGAAGGCGAACTGGAGGAAAACGTGGTCCTGGAGTTCAGGCCGCAGCCCGCTCAGGACATGCTCATCGCCTGCCTGTGGTCGCACTGGCAAAGCCCTGGCGAGCCTGATCTGCTCTCCTTCGCGGCCATCACTGATGAGCCGCCCCCTGAAGTTGCCGCAGCCGGCCACGATCGCTGCATCATTCCCATCAAGCCGGAGAACATCGACGCGTGGCTCAATCCCGATCAACGCAATCTTGCGGCGCAGTACTCGATTCTCGATGATCGGGAGCGACCGTACTATGAGCATCGCATGGCGGCCTGAGCCGCCAATTCCAGACGCTCGAATGTCGACGATCGGCCGACGCGATTACGTGACCGTCCAAAGAAGGCTAACTTCGTGATAGCGTGACGGGCACTGCCGGTAGCCGTTGCCGGCCCGATGCGGAGGGCGCGCGTGATTCAATTCCTTGCCGATCAACTCGACCAGCTTGACCTGGCGCTCGACCAGCTCGCACTGAAGGACCGGAATTTCGACCGCTTCGCGCTGATGCTGATCGATAACGTGGTCGAACTCACGCTGCACCAGCATGCGCAGGACACCCGCCGCGACGCCGAACTGTACCCGCCGGACAACGGACCTCGGTATGACCCGAAGCTCGTGGCCGCTGCGCTCGGCTGGTACTTCGACGCGAAGGTGAAGCTCGCCCGGAGTACGCTCGTCACCGACGAGCTGGCAGATACGCTCCAGTACCTGCATGGGTTTCGCAATACCGCCTATCATCGCGGCGCGCGCCATGAGGGCATCCTGCACGCACTTGCGCTGTTCTACGCCCGCAATGCCTGCCGGCTGCTCAGCCAGTACCAGCCGCTGTTCTGGTCGAGTTCTAGTAAGGATCGCATCCCGCATCGCGCCGTGAAATACCTCGGCTCGGTGAATCCCGTTTCGCCAATGGAAGCCTTCAAACAGGCGTGGCAGCGACTGGGAGACGTCGCCGCGCATCACGGCGACACCCTGATCGGCGATCTGTATTCGGACATGGCAAGAACGATTGAGCTTGCCGACGAACAAGTGACCTTCCTCTCTCAACATCCCGAACCGGGGGGGACATCCCGCGATCAGGTGATTGTCGACTGCCAAGTGTGGCCAGTAGCGTTCTCGGAGCAAGGCGAGAAGTATGCCGCAGCAAACGGCGGCCCGGCCCCACTTACGCCCAATTACCTCACGTGGATCGAGCAGCACTTCCCATGGCCTCAGCGGGCGGACCCGATCCCGTCGTGGCGCAAGCGGGCCGCGTCGCTGGTTGCCGAAAAGAACCCGCACGCTGCGCTGAAGAAATACTGCGAATTCATGAAGCAGACGGACGCACTGCGCGCTGCGATCGACACTTTGGCCGGTCAGCTCGATGCCCACATCCAACACATGGTCGACTCCTACCTGGAGGAGCGGCATCGCGGTATGTGAACGCAAGCGGGCGACCGCGCGGTGGTAAACGGCCGATCTGCTTCATCCGGCCCACTCGGATAATTCTTGTTAAATGACTATGAAAAGTAGCGCGAACGCAGAAGATTTTGAAAATCTGGTGAGGAATGGACTCGACTTCCTCGAAAAGGCGATCTCCCAGTTGGCAGCGGAGCCGAAGCATTCGGTCATCAATTTTTACACCGCTGTCGAGATTTTCCTTAAAGCACCTCTCGTGCTCGATCATTGGTCACTTGTGATCGCGAACGGCGACCGGAATCGGGAAAAGTACGAAAGCGGAGACTTCGTATCTGTATCGTTCGAGGAGTCGTGCAGACTGCTTGCCAGCGCCCTTCAGAAGGGCCTGAAGCAGGAAGCGAAAGACGCATTCGACAAGGTTCGAAAACACCGGAATCGAATGGTTCATTTCTTTCACAACGCGAGCACGCCGAAAGAAAAAGAAGCGATTCGCCTGGAACAGGCAGAGGCATGGTTTGAGCTGAACAAGTTCGTTACTCAGGATTTTGCCAAGGCATTCGCGCCTTTTGTTGACCAGTTCCATCGAATGGAGCGTCGCTTGTCTGTGACAGAGCACTACGCGGGCGTCAAATTCGCGAGCCTGAAGCACAAGCTTAACGGTATGACAAAGGGCGGAACTATCTTCGAGGAGTGTTCTCGGTGTCATCAGCGATCATCGGAACTCCGCACGCTTGATCCGGACATGCCAGAGTTGACACATCGCTACTGCCACGTATGTTTGCAAGAAGGTACCCAACTAGCAATCGAATGCCCCCATTGCGGTGATTCAGACCAGATCCTGGAGCCGGCGAGCACATTTCAATGTGATGAGTGCGGTCACCGGGTGCCCGAAGGCGAAAAGATCTACGAATTGCTGGATCAGTCACAATACGGCCCCGACGATTACTTTGAAGCCGATACGCCTGCAAACTGCGATGAATGCCAAGGCTACCACACCATTTGCGAATATAAAGGCAAGTATCTGTGCACCAGTTGCTTCTCTCCCTTCGAGCAGCTTTACCGGTGTGGATACTGCAACGATCCATGCACGGACGAGCGCGAAGAGAGCTATTTTTCAGGTTGCGAACACTGTGATGGATACGTTCCTGCGGACGATTAGAAGGCCGTCGCTACACTCCGCACACACGTCATTTTGAAGACTGCCGCGACTCGGCGCGTTTGCTTTAATTGAAATGACGTCAACAGCGAGGGATCTACGTAGAGGTGCAGTCGGTGTCGCGCCCGCCGCCCGATGTGTTGCCACAGAATATGGAAGCCGCCTTCGCCTCGCCGGACTCTTTGCGAAAAACGCTACAAAGTGCGACCGACGTTTTCCTTGTCGGAACGTGGCGTCATGCTGGGCGTTCTTTGAGGACAAAATCCTCTTTGTAGATCCGCACGAGGGATGTGATGAAATCATTTGTCTTTGCGATGACATCTATGGCTTCCTGCTCATTACAAAATTCGCCTTGATGGGCAATGGCATTGCGCTTCTTGTTGATGATCGCTGCGATCGTACACAGCTGCTTCATCTGTGCATGCTTGTGCTTGTCGCCTGCGCTAAGCGGCATGAGCAAGCGATCCAATTTGCCGGCGAGTCCGTTGGCCCAACGTAGGAGGCTATCGACGAATGCAGCATCGAACTCGCTCCGGGCGCGAAACTCGATGCGAATCGCATAGTTGGCAGCGATTTCGGCCGCGGTAGCCGCACGAACGATTGCCGCTGACCATTCTTCTCTGGTGTGCAAACCCGAGAGCTTGTGCCATTGCGACTGAATTTTTTCGAGGTCGGTTCGTTCCTCATAGGGCTTTTTTGCCAAGGCAATTCCCCGGTTTGGCGTCGATACCGGATCATACCTTGGAGTCCGAAGAGGCTCGATGGGACTATCTCCTTCAAATCGTACCGGTTGGAAAAGCCTCAAGCGGGGCTGTGCCTTTCCTTGGCGGTATGGGAACCGATGTCAAACCATTGTTATTGGCCGGTGACGTCTAGTGTCGCGGAGGTCCACATGTTCAAGAAACGATTGTTTTTTGGGGTCCGTCTGGAATCGTTTCGTCCGTCGATCGCTGTGATTGTTCGGCTAGGTATTTCCGAGCCGCTTTATACTTGAAGGCCAGAGCATATATACACGCCGCCATGTTCCTAAACGATCAAGAGACTTCGACCGATCTTCTCTACTACGAGACCATTGCGCGAACAGTAGTCCGTTTTATCCGCGAAACGCCCAGCGCTCCAGTAACCATCGGCGTCCATGGGGATTGGGGTGCTGGCAAGTCAAGCGTGCTCAAGATGACGGAAGCAGCGTTCCAGGGCGAAGAACGTGTACTGTGCTTGTGGTTCAACGGTTGGACCTTCGAGGGCTTTGAGGACGCGAAGACCGTCGTAATCGAAACGCTGATTGATGAACTGCGGCGCGCGCGTCCGACGTCTGCGAAGGTAGCCGAAGCAGCGAAGAAGCTGCTCAAACGAGTTGACTGGCTAAAGGTTGCACGGAAGTCAGCCGGCTTCGCATTCACTGCAATAACTGGCGTTCCATCGTTCGACCAATTGCGCGATGTCGCGGACATAGTGACCGCGTTCGTGAAAAGGCCGCAAGACCAGATTTCGGTCGACGACCTGAAGTCCATGGCCGGGCACGCGCAGGACTACCTTAAAGCGGCCACTGAAGATGCCGAGCGTCTCCCCGAGCACATTCACGCTTTCCGGTCCGAATTCGAAGAACTTATTGATGCAGCAGAACTCGACCGGCTGGTAGTAATTGTCGACGACCTTGATCGCTGCCTGCCAAAGACGGCGATCGCTACGCTCGAGGCGATTCGGCTGTTCCTGATGGTGCCTCGCACCGCGTTTGTAATTGGTGCGGACGAGCTCATGATTGAGTATGCAGTCAAGGAGCACTTCCCGGATTTGCCGCCGAGCTCGGGGCCGGTAGGTTACGCCCGGAACTATCTCGAAAAGCTCATTCAGGTGCCTTTCCGGGTACCGGCTTTAGGCCTGGCGGAAACAAGGGTCTACATCACGCTCCTGCTCGCGGAACTGGCGTTGCCGGCGGGGGACCAGCGGTTTCAGAAACTGCTGGACGCCGCGCGAGAGGATATGAAGCGCCCATGGGAAAGCCGAGGTTTGGACGCGAAGACTGTGCAGCACGCCCTGGGCACCAACGCGATCCCCGAGGAGATCCGTGAGGCGCAGGTAATCAGTTCGGTCCTGACCAGGTTGTTGACCGAGGGGACACATGGCAACCCGCGTCAGATCAAACGTTTTCTGAATACCATGATGCTGCGCCGGGCCATTGCCGAGGAACGCGGGTTTGGGAGTGACATCAAGCTTCCCGTTCTGGGGAAGATCATGCTAGCCGAGCGGTTCTATCCGGATTTCTACAAACAGATTTCGCAGCTCGCGACGGCCGAAAAGGGAACGCCGGCGGCTCTGGCCCAGTTCGAACGCATGTTGAAACGAGAGGCCGGCGCGAGTGCCGAGGTCGGCAAAGCTAGCGTCGCCCAAGATGGAACGTCTTTGAAGGCCTCCGGAAAAGACGACGTCGCCGAAGCCATATCGCAGGAGGTCGCTGAATGGCTCAAGAACGAATGGGTTAAGGGCTGGGCCATCATCGACCCGCCTCTCACAGATGTCGATCTTCGACCCTATGTGTTCGTGACCCGAGATAAGCGCGGTTCACTTGGTGGTTTCACAGCTTCGGCACACCTGGAGGCACTGGTCGAACGGCTGACGGCTGGGAAGCTCGTAGCGCGCGGAGCAGTGCCTGAGGTCGCGAGACTGTCGCCGCAAGAGCTCGATGAAGTTTTCACGGCGGTCAGTGATCACGTGATGCAGGCGAAAGACATGAATTCAGAGCCGCCGGGCGTTCAGGGATTGATCGTGCTGTCCGAGCGGTCGTCTGAGATGGGTCGTCGCCTGCTTGAGTTCGCGAAAACACTAGATGTCAGCAAGGTGGGCGTGTGGCCGGCAGGAATGATCGCGAACATCAAGGCTCCAGAAGTTGTTGAAGAGGCGGCCGCGCTCCTCAAAGCATGGTCCGAGCAGACCGGAAACGCAAAACTGAAGAGCGCGGTAAAGCTCATGGGTTCTATCGGGAAGAAAAACTGAGGAAATATGGGGACATCGAAGGGTTACGGGGGGCCACCGAACAGCTTGATCCCATCCTGGCTAGCGTCGTCAGAGGACGGCGAGGCTGGAGAAAACGGTGGTGAGGGCGGCGACGATAGCGATTCGGCCGACGGTACGCCTGACGTAGCAGCTGGTGACGGCGGCGGATTCGCTGGCGCGAGAACGGCATTCACACGATTCTTCAAGACTGACAGTAGCAGCGCCTTGGGTTCCGCGCTGGCCAGCTACGTTAGTGGTGGCGGAAGAGCGGCCGGCGGTGGTAGTGGCGCACGCCGGGCTGCACGACGGATGGGCTCGTCCAGAGGCACCGGCGCCCGTCTTCTGGGTGTCGTCAGGGATTTCCAGCAGGTCGGGGCCGTAGAAACGCTACGTCGGCTTGACCTTGCCGGCATGGTCGATCGACCGGCAGCGGAAGTATTTCTGGCCATGCTGGAGTTTCTGTGCCCGCCAGGGGGCGCCATCGATGAAGCGATATCTCGCCAAGCGATGCTCGAGGCCATCGGTAACCTGGACGAGACTGAAACAGGGGAATTCAATGAACTCTCGGGCCATCAGCTGCAGGAATTTTTTCTCGATTTTGTAGTGTTGTCAATTGAAGGTAGGGTCATTGCTGACATTGGGGCCCGTGGCATCGCGATGTCGCCCGATATCGAAGCGGTGGAGAGCGCCCAGGCGCAGCTTCATGATTTTATCGAGGGGTGCTGTCGCGTGCACCTGTCGGGCCTTTTGAGCGGGCTGGAATCCCTCAACAATAGAGACGTCGACCAGCGCATGAACGAGATCTACGAGGTGGCGTTTTCGCTTATTGCTGAGGCAGGAGAGGACGCAAAATGACGGCACATACCGTGGTGAGCCGACTTGGGACGACCGACAAAGAATCCGTAGTACCTGCGATCCCGGGTAGCCAGATCACCGAGGTCAACTTCGTTGACGGGTACGACCGTCTTGACTTCGGGCTTGGGCAAGCTCTCGACCAGTTCAACGGACTAGGACTTACACCGTGTGAGCGTGCAATCGACCTCGCTCTCCTTGCTGCAACCGTCACGGCGGCTGATACGCGGATTTCGCGGGAGCTTGCCTCCCAGGACGCGTGGACGCGCGAGATCGAAGTCTGTGTGCCTGTTTCGGAGCCGCAACTCTGGAGCGACGCGGTCCCGCTATTGCGCACAACCTTGGAGTTCCTCACCGGAGACAAGTGGAGGCTGCAGTTTCGCGCGCGCCCTGTGGACAAGGCGCAGTTGTCGCCTGCGAAGGGAAACCTTCGAATTGCCAATCCAGATTGTGTATGCCTGTTCTCCGGTGGACTGGACAGCTTTATAGGCGCGATCGACCTGTTCGCGGCAGGATCTACCCCCCTTCTGGTAAGCCACTATTGGGACGGGATAACGAGTCAACATCAACGGATGTGTGCGGACGCACTGAAAGGGCGCTTTCCGACGACCGCCTTCCACCACGTCCGCGCGCATGTCGGTTTCCCGAAGGATACTGTCGATGATTCTGTCGAGGACACGCTTCGAGGCAGATCCTTCATGTTCTTTGCGCTTGCTGCGCTCGCCGCTGACGCAATCGGCGGGGATGTCACGATTCATGTGCCGGAGAATGGCCTGATTTCACTCAACGTTCCACTTGATCCGCTCCGGGTCGGAGCGTTGAGCACGCGGACAACGCATCCATTCTATATGGCGCGAGTAAACGAACTGTTTGCCACATTGGGACTTCGTTCGAGCCTGTTGAATCCATACAGATTCCAGACCAAGGGGGCGATGGCTAAAAGATGTGCTGACACGTCGTTCCTTGCGGTCCACGCGAAGAATACGATGTCCTGTTCGTCGCCGGGGAAGACTCGATTTGCAAAGGACGAATCGCAGCGACAGCCCAAACACTGCGGGTACTGCGTGCCATGTCTTATCAGGCGTGCTGCTCTGCTTGAAGGATGCGGCGAAGATTCGACGCCATATCAGCTGGCCGACCTGCACGCGCAGACGATCCGGACCGACAGGGCCGAAGGCAGCCATATCCGGTCGTTCCAGCTCGCGATATCGAGACTGCGCAGCCATCCGGCTCGAGCCCGTCTGGATATCCACCGACCCGGACCACTTAACGACTATCCCGGTGACCTCGATGCTTATCACGACGTGTACGTCGAAGGACTCGAGGAAGTGGCAAAGCTGCTCGAGGGCGTGCAGGCGGAGCCATCGTGACCGTCCCGACACGCGGCGCAGACAAGTGGGTGGACATGCACTGCCATCTGGACCTCTACCCCGACCACGCACAACTGATTGCGGAATGCGATCGCGAGCGCATTGCAACGCTGGCTGTAACGACGACCCCGAAGGCGTGGAGCCGCAATGCTGAAATGGCCCGTGAGTCAACGCACGTGCGGGTCGCTCTTGGACTCCATCCCCAACTCATCGCAACGCGGGAAGCGGAGATCGGACTCTTCGAACGGCTGTTGGCGGAGAGCCGTTATGTAGGGGAAGTAGGACTTGACGCGAGTCCTCGCTTCTATGGAAGCTTCGACGCGCAAGAAAGAGTGTTTGACAGAATTCTCCGAGCCTGCGCGGAGCAGGGGGGGAAAGTTCTGACAGTCCATAGCGTTCGTGCGGTGACGAGGGTGCTCAACCACGTGGAAAAGAAACTTCCGCCCGACCGGGGGCGTGTGGTTATGCACTGGTTCACCGGGTCGGCGTCTGAAGCGAGCAGGGCCGCGGATCTGGGATGCTTCTTTTCGGTGAATTCGGAGATGCTCAAATCACCAAGGCATCGCGCGCTCGTCGAACGGTTCCCGATCGACAGGATCGTCACAGAGACGGACGGACCCTTCGTTCAGGTGGGCGGAGAACCGGTTCGACCGCGCTCAGTAGTTACTACGACAGCGCAACTCGCAGCCACACTGGGTAGGAGTCAGATTGAGATGGCTGAGCAAATTATCCATAACCTGTCGAGTCTCGAAGGTTTGTGAACCGCTTGGGAAATTTCTAACGGGGGATCAACTGTCGCATGGCGAGGTAAGGTCGACCGCTCAATATGATTGAAACGGCTGTTCACGTAATTCCGATCTGGGTGTGCACGAGCACCTGAAATATGCGTATGTGGGCCGAGATTCTAGTCCGCACGCTCCTCAGCCCTTCTTGGGGTACAAAAGACTGCGGACTGCGGACTGCGGACTGCGGACTGCGGTTTTTCTGGCAACCTGGGCTGTTGTTGCGCGCATGGCCCTGTCCGGTGAACCTGAGGTTGGCGGAACATAATTACGCAACTAACAGTCTACGGTTTTAACTCACCTACTTCACACGCCATCGCATATCCGCCGCCCACAGCTGCCAGGAAAGGCCCCCTCCCTCAGACTGTCCGCTCATTCGGACGTGCCCTTGGAGCCCGAACGCGAAGTCAGCGCCCGACGGTATTGATCGTTATCCAGGATCAGGTGATCAATGTGCTCGCGCAACTGGCGATTCTGGACACGCAGCACGTCCGCCTCAGCGGCGGCCTGCTGTCTGACCGCGTCGTTCTGCGATTTGAGAAACCGCTCGGTTCCCTCCAGTCGCTTCGCGGTGGCTGCGAGTGCGTCCGCACCGCTCCCCGCTTCCGTAATCGCACGCTGGACACCCTCAAGCATGCCGGCCACGTGCCCCTCCGCGATCTCGGCGCGCGCTTCGGCCTTTCCCAGCTCGCGGCGAAGACGGCCGATCTCCGTCTCAAGCTGACGAAGGCGGGCATGGGCATCGGCCAGCGAAGTCTCTGCCAGTTGCAACCGCATCGGCTGTCCGGCCGTCTCTGGCGCCGCGTCGCCGAGCGCGCCTGACTCAGCCGAATGGAGTTGCGTGGCCAGCAGCGCGTGCAACGGGGCGATCGCGTCCCGCACCACGGGCTCCAGTGCGCGGCGTAACGCATGCACGTCGACCGGCGCTGCGTCCTGTACATCTTGCGTCACGGACGTCGGGGCCAATGCCTGCGCACGCCCGATGGCCTTCTGGATAGTTACCGAGCTGGGGCGGCGGTTCACGCCCACTTGTGGCGCAACGTCGCGCAGCAGACGTGAATACGCGGTTGCGCCATACAGGCGCCCCGTGACGGTACGGACTTCGTCAATCACACCGTCGAGGAAACAGCCGTTGTCCACCGGGAAATCGCGGTCGAGCTTTTCCATTGCGCTCATGATGAGGCGAATCTGTGCGTCCGACCATTCGATGCGGGGGCGTGCCACTTCGTGCTACTCCTGCGACTCGACGCCGGCCGCGTCGAAAAACGATGTGGCGTTGCCGAGATTGAGTACCTCGTCGGCCTGCAGCTTCGCCAGCATCGCCTGCGGTATTTCAATACCGAACGATCTCGCCTTCTTCACGAAATACGTCAGTTGCCCTGCAAGGCCCGCGTTGTCGTCCGACAGGTTGCTGTACAACGGCTCGTCGTCGTCGCTGTCGACGTAGTCGATCACCATGTACTGATACTGTAGACGGGCATCCCATCCCATCTGGACGGTTGCGGGGCGATCGCGGATCGTGGTTTTCAGGGTGCGGGACGTCATTGCGGCTGGTCCGGTTGCGCAGGGGTCACTTGCCCCGCGTGTGTCGATTCGTGATCGCCCATCAGCGCGCGCAGGTCGCGCTCGAGGGTCAGGATCGCGAGGGGCGCATCTCCTTCGATCTGCTGGGTAATCTGCATCCACATGTTGACGTCGCTGCCACTCGGCATGTCGTGCGCAATGTCGACGGTGTGAAGGAAAAGACGCGCGGCCTTCTCGCAAAGCCGTCGTATTGAGGGTTGACCGGGATTCGCAAAAAATCCGCCGCATCTCGGCCTAAGATGCTGATATAAAAGAGAAATCGAGAGTGGCTTCAGAGGAGGCGTTCAGTGCTTCGTCACGTGTGCTGGTACGTCTCCCATTACCGATTCAAT
>JAADYG010000972.1:0-10749 GCA_023338115.1 Phytopythium boreale | reverse complement strand
TGACGCGGGTTCGCGGCTGGCTGGAACGCTCAAGCGCATGAGGCTTGGTTTTTTTATGAGGAGGCTAAGGATCCTTCCACAGCTGATGCGCAGTGTGACCGCATCGCCAAGATGCTGGAAGTGAATCAAACGCTCGAGTACGTGGAATTGCTTGTGGATCCACCTGTCAGTCAAGAGGCGCGCGACCGATACATGCGCCACGACAAGACGCCACTCCCAGTTGTTCGCTCTGCCCTCCCGTTCGCGAGCCGCTTGGCGTTTCTCAGCGTGTTCAAGCCATCTTGGTCCAGCAGGACCAAGACGAAAAGCAAGTATCACTACCGACCGTCGATTTGTCGAGCCATCGCGAACTCGTCCGCCATCTTTCGATTCGCCGCCGAGCCAGTGCTCCGCCGCGTAATCGTGTGGGATTGATCTCCGCGCGAGGCTCGTAGAACGCGCTCGTACCCTACTAGCGTCTACTGCATGCCGCCTTCCGCTGCTTGTGCGTTGACCGGGAATCCCGGTCTGGCATGGTCCAAGGTGAGATGGCTACATTCGGTGTGGTCCACATCATGCATATCTTTTTTGCACAGCTCATCACTTTCCACGAAATCTTTCGGTCGAATGGATCGCTCATCTCGGTCTCTTAGTGCCCATTCGCAGGCTCCAAGTCTCGTTCTTCCACTTGTCCAACGCAGCATGGCGTCCATTCACGGCTTTCGCCCGGCCAGCATCGTCATTTACAGCTTTCGATCCGCACCATGAGCTCTAGAACGCACCGCGTGCTAGCATGGCTTTTGCTGCTGACGACGACCGCGTGTATCGTGTCCGCGCGGGAGGTGGAGGTCGTGGGCACGCGCTGCCCAGGCGTCGACAACCAGTGCTCGCTGCACGGCGCGTGCGTGCTCAACCGGCAGGGCGCGCACGTCTGCAACTGCGAGTGGGGCTTTACCGACGACGACTGCGCCACCCGTACGCTCATCGTTCGTCGTTCGATCGCTCGGTCCCTGTTGGTTCTCACACAAACGACATGAACGATGAGCAGGAATGTGCCCGCACGGCGTAGACCCGACGTCGCCGCGCACAGATGAAAAAAAAAGCTGCGGCTCGCGATCGAAGGCGCGTCGTCAGTCGTGGGCGGCGCGCTGCTGCTGACCTTCCAGGCGCACTCGGTCAAGTTCGAGCTGCGCTCGCTGGCCGACGCCACCGACGCCGCCTGCACGCGCGCCTTCCAGCGCTTCCAGAACCTCGGCAGCCTCGTACGCGTCGCTCGTTCGTCAGTGTTTCTCCATCGTCCCGTAGTGCTAACGTGTCGCTGTTGTGCCTCGCTTGGTTGGATTTGTAGACGTGCACGCGCACGCTGTTCGAGCCGCAGAACGGGCGCGTGGCCTTCGAGCTCGTGCTGCACACGTTCCCGACGTTCCCCATCATGAACAACCTGTACCACCACGACGGCAACCCGCGCGCGACCGCCTTTTGGTGCGACACGTCGTCCCTCCGCCTCGCCGGCGGCGCCACGAGCCCCGTGCGCTGCACGTTCGAGTCCATTTCCGACGACGCAAAGGTGAAGACCTACGCCGAGTGCAGCAATCACGGCACGTGCGACCGGTCCACAGGCGTGTGCGCGTGCCAGGACGGCTTTTATGGCGACGCCTGCGCTGACAACGCCGACTCGGAAGACGTGCTTGTCGCGCCGGCGCGCGGTTCGTTCTTCTCGGGAAACGTGCTGCGCGTGTCGGCCTCGCGCGACATGGCGACGAGCTTCAACCTCATCAAGGCGGATGCTGCGGGCGCCACGGTCTTCACGCTGGACGGCGAGGGCAACGCCGCTCTGCTCCACGGATCGCTCAGCGTCGCGCGCGGCGACCTGGTGCTGCAGCGCGGGAACCTTCAAATCTCTCGCGGCGGGTCCCTCGAGCTTGATGCGGCGCGCTTGCGCCTTGTGAACAGCAACATGCACCAGCTCTACCAATTGGACACGAACGGGAACGCCAACTCGGACAGTGAGAGCGGAGGCAACGACCCTCTCCTGCACTTGGAGATGCGAATGAGCGCCTTGACGGGGTCAGGAGCAACCGCGATTCCGCAGAATGCGTCTGATTTCCTGCGCATCTCCATGCCAAGTGGGCCAGTCCTGCGAGTGAGTGGCGCGGGCAACACTGTTATTCACGACGGAGGGCTAGAAGTGCTGCGTGGTGGACTGAGACTCGAGCGTGGCGGCCTTCAGGTACTCGCGGACGGTGTGCGCGTTCGCAACGGAGGACTGGAGCTCCGCAAGGATGACCTGACGCTCGGTGCCGGCTCCATCAACGTCTGGAATGGCCAACTGACGCTTCGAGCCCCACCTTCTCCCTCGCCGACGGCGGCGCTTCGTATTCTCCAGCGCGTGAACGACCAGCAGACGGCGGCAACTGGTCGACGACTGGACGCGTCTGTCGGAATCCCCGTGTTTGAGATCGGCGACTCCGGCGCGACAACGATCCACTCGGGTGGACTCAATGTAGCTGCGGGCGGGGTCGAAGTTGTATCAGGCGGCGTTGAGATCACGTCTGGCGGGCTGCGAATCAAGTCCGGGGGCATCCAAGTCGACTCGGGCGCGCTGACGACAAACGACGGGTTCGCGATCGAGAACGGCGGGCTCCAAGTTAAGAGCCAAGAGCTCAACGGTGCAGTGCTGAATGTCGCCGCGACCAACTCGCGCTTCGCCGGCGCGTTGTTGAACTTCGACGTGTCCGCCCAACGGGCTTCTGGTGTATCGCCAGCATTCCGGCTGATTGAAGCGCGAGACCCGTCGTCATCGAGTGTGTTTTCGCTTGATTCGCGCGGCAACTTGGAGACGAGTGGCGACGTAGCGACCACTAGCGGCGGGAAGATCCTGGCGGACGGCGCGCTAGTAGCTGCCGCGCAGCTCGTAGCGTCGCCGCTCGTCGTACGCGCCGCTAATGGACTCGTCATCCCGAGCTCACACAGTTACGTGCGCATCACAAACAACGGTGACTCGAGCGGCTCGCCCAACGCCGCACGCATTGACGTGGCTGGCGCGTTCTCGGGTCAGCTGCTGCTCGTCCAAAACGATGACGACGATGCCATCATGGGCGACATCACTTTGTTCCCAGGATCAACGGCGTTGCTAGTCTTCGACGGAACTCGCTGGCGCATGCTGTCGACTAGCGGAGGCGGCAGCGCTCGTCAAACTGGCGCAGGTGGAGGTGTTACATCGAGCGTTGCGTCGCTTTTGAGCAGCGTTGGAGGCCCGTCAGCTTCCGAGACTTCGAACGCCGACAGTGGGGATGAACACGTCGGTGGGAGCGAAGTGAAGTTGACGGTGCACTCACTTGAGGTGTCGGGTCGCGACACTGGGCACGTGGCCGTGTACGGCCGCAGCGGAAAGCTTGACCAGCACGAGGGGCTTCGCTACGACCCAGCGACGTCGACTCTGCGTGTGGAACAGCTCGAGGCGCGGCGCGTGCGGGGGTCGATCGACATGACTCAGAGTGAGCTGCGCGGAGTCGAGATCACGGGCGGCCACATCAGCCACGTCAACATGACGGAGATCGATACCGTCGAGGTCCAGGGCGAGCTGTTCGTCGAGTCGGCCGCCTTCTTTGGCGCGAGCATCACGGTCGACGGTCATGTCATGGGCTCGGGAGCATATGTCGACGCGTCGGACGCGCGCTTCAAGCGCGACATCGTTGACATTGAGAACGCCTCAGAGCTTGTTCGGCAGCTGCGCGGAGTCGAGTACAGTCTGCGCTCAGACGAGTTCCCCGACAAGAACTTCCCTGCCAACACGTGCGAGCTGGGCTTCATCGCTCAAGAAGTCGAGCAGGTAGTGCCACAAGTGGTCGTGCGCGACAGCAACGGCTTCAAGCATGTGGCATACGCGCGCTTGGTTCCCGTGGTCGTTGAAGCGCTCAAGAGTGAGCAGCAGCGAGTGTCAGATTACGCGGAGGAGGTGGCCAAGCTGCGAGATGAGATCGTTCAGCTCCTTGCCGACATGAAGGAGCAGCGGCGCATCACGGACGAGCTCGTAAGGCGCTTGGGTCTAGCGATAGCTGGTGACCAAGTCGCGGACGAGTAGTAAAACCCGCAACATAGAGTCCAAGCAGCAAGACACCAAGAGGAAACGATGGGGAATAGAAAGGGAAACATAATCATACCAGCAGTGGATTTCCCAGGAGCGAGGAGACTTGCCTCGTGACGATACCTGCGTCTTGATCCGATCCAGTTCCATTCGTCTTCCCTGGATGCGCCTCTCCATCTGACCAGCAAATGTGAGGGTCAATCATGGGAACAGGTTGGTCGCCCTTGACCTCGCTCCCGGGGCCACGGTGTTTGGTCTTTACTTACTTTATTGTCGCTCCGGCTGCGGCGGCGCGTCGGCTTGCTCCTGCTGCTCCTGTTGATCGCGTAAATACTGCCGCTCAGAGCGGATGTAGAGCACGACGCCGAGCGCGATCGACAGCATCAGGATCCCAAAGTTGTCTGAAAAGACGTAGTCACGCCAGTGGCCCGCCAGGTGCTCTGCCGACAGCATGGAGAGGTCTACGCCGTCGGCGGCGCCTCCCACCCAGTTCGGTAGCCAGCTTCGCAGCCACTGCGTTGACAGCCAAGAGGACTCGGAGCCTCTGTGTCTGGCGCTTCTGGAAGAGGCTGAGGGCTTTAGCCCCGCGGGCAGTGGCGCGGGGTTGTTCCCAACCAGCTTGTCCCACCAGTGCTTCCAGTTCAGCAGCGTCATGTGCCAGCGCATCTTCCAGAGCGCAAGCGTGACAGGCACGTGCGCGTCCGTGTGCGCGACGCGAGCGCGGTCGTAGAAGCGCTTGGCGAGGAAAAAGTCCTGCTGCACACCAATACCGTGCTCGTACATGAGCGCGAGGTTGAACATGGCCTGCGCATTCGACCGCTTGCTCGCGAGCGAATAGTGCGCGCTCGCCTTCGTCAAGTCCACCGCATGGTCGCCCTTTCCGTAGTAGTAGTAGTCGCCAATCTTGAGGTTGGCGTCCACGTTGCCCTGCAGCGCCGCCAGCTTGTAAAGCATGACCGCGACCGTCGCGGCATCTTCGTCGTTCTCGAGCTCGAGCGTCGGCGAGGGCGAAAACACGGACGGCGCGAGGAATCCGTAGTCGAGAAGGTACGCTGCGTTGTGCTGCGCGACTTCGTATCCCTGCTGCGCCATGACCGCGTACTTCATGAACGACGCCTCGTAGTCCTTGTTGCGAAAGTCCTTGTACGCCTGGGACAGCTGCCGGTCCCAGTCTCCGCGCTCAGCGACCATCTTAAACGACTCGACCGCGCTTTTGCACGATCGTGCCGTGCCAATGCCGTGCAAGCTCATGTGACCGAGCTTGTGGCTAGAAACGGTGTGTCCCTGGTGCGCCGCGACTTGGAAATACCCGTGCGCGACCTCGTACTCGGGGTCCTTTCCCAGCACCTTGCCCGATCCACCACCCTGCATGTGGAGAACGCCCAGGTTGTAGAACGCCTCCATGCTTCCCTGCTTCGCTGCGACCTTGAATAGCGTGACAGCGCGGTCGAGATCGCGCGCGATCCCTTTGCCATGCAGATACATGTACGCGAGCTCATTCTGCGCGGCCGTGTTGCCCTCGTTCGCGGCTTCCTGTAAATACTTGAATGCCGTCTCGTTGTTCTGGCTCACGCCAATGCCGTGGCTGTACAAGTGGCCGAGGTGGTAGGCGCCGCCGCTGGCGCCGAGTTCGTATGCCCTCTGAAAGAGTTGAGCGGCGCGCGGCAGGTCCTGTTCGAGTCCGCGCGCGCCGTAAAAGTAGAGCGTCGCGAGGTTGATGGTGGCCTCCGGGTCGCCCTTGTCCGCCGAGAACTGGTAGTAGTCGACGATCGCGGCGTCCGTCGGGATGTTCTTCTTGTGCTGCGTCTCGTGCACCGTCTTGAGGCGGCGGTGCGGCATGTCGTGGATCGCTGGGAGGCTCGCGTTGGCCTCGCGCAGCTCGATCGCGCGGTTGGCCGCCACTTCATAGTAGCGCACAGCCGTCTCGCAGTTCTTAGGTGCGCCGACGTCGAGCAAGTGCTTGTGGCCGAGCGCCATGGACGCGCCAATGTCTCCGCCGAGCGCGGCGAAGTAGTAGTGCGCCATCGCGCCTGCGTCGTCGAGCGGGAAGCCCCAGAGCCCGTAGCTGAGCGCCACGCCGACGTGAAACTGCGCACGCGGGTCGCCCAGCGCCGCCGCCTCGCCGTAGAACCGCAGCGCGAGCGAGCCGTTCACGGTCGTTGCGAGCGACTGGTTCCCGTAGAAGAACATGTCGCCGAGCTGCACGAGCGCGTCGCGGCGGCGCGCGGGCGGCGACGCGTCGGACAGCGCGTCCCCGCTCAGCTGCTGGATCGGCGGCGCGGCCCCGTACATTTCCTGGACGCGCGCGAGCTCCGCCGCGACGACGCTCGAGTGCAGCGACGGCGTCAGGTCCGCGGCGGCGCTCGCGCCCATCGCGTCGGCGCCCGCGGCCAGCGGGAGCGCCAGCGCCAGCGCCCACATCGAGACCAGGAGCATGGCGACCACTAGGAGAGACGGAGAGAAATAGGGAGCGGGCGTAGGAGAGGAACGCTCGCTCGCGAACGGACAAGGAGAATGGGCGCGCGTGCGTTGCCTCGCCTTGCCTTCTTCGCCGCCTTCTTGCTCGCGCACTTTCTTGTTGGGCTTTTTGGTATGGTATTGAACGCGCGGAACTGGGGCGTTGCGATAAGAAGAGGGGAAACCCCAAAATAAGCAGGCCCTATTTTGGGAACGATGAAGTTGTACTTGTATAGGGGTCCGATTCAATTATAGAGGTTACGGAGATAGATAAACTTATTAAGCATATGGCGAAATGATTGCGTAGGTAGGCTAGAGTATGTGACTAGAGAGGTTGAGAGGACGGAACGCCGACACGTCACCGCGAATGCGGTTCATCGTGCGTGGCGTAATATGGGGAACGGGGAGTGATGGTGCATCAACACCAACCTGGTCGGTCACTTCCGGCAGGATGGATGAACATGACGCTCGGCCCTGTCCTCGACGTCAAGAGTGAGTTTGGCAACCGCGAGACAGGTGTGACATCTTGCTCGTCATCTTCAGGGAGCAACGCCCAAGTTGCTGGCTGGACCTATGCGGACCGAAGAGACCTCTCGATGATGTGGTAGGGTACACATTCCGTCGCGAGCACCAACTTCGGGGATCTCTAGCGCCGTTAGTGATCTCAAGATCGTGTTCACAGGCGGTTTGATGTACATCAGGACAGCGACTCGTCGGCGAGTAGCTCCGAGAAGCTCGAGATATCGTGTATGTTGCTTCACTCCCGAACAACGAGTACGCAGAATGGCAGGCCGTGAGCACAGCAGCTGCAATCACATCGGTAATGTCCTCATTGGTCGTGAATCGACCCTCGGTCTCGATATTGAAGCAGACCAACTAGCGCTTTCGTTGACTGAAGGATGCAGCCTACGCGAGGCACTACCGCATTTGACGGCGTGCTCCAAATCCTGGGGCAGTCGAAGAGGGTGGGAAGCTGGCGCAGACCTCGGGAGTCACGAACTTCCACAGCATCCAGCACACTCGCACTGCACCCAGAACTGCACCTAGCAAAAGAGCGGTGCGCGCGATCCCGCGACTGTAGCGTGCGTCTAAATGGCTATTCCAGCATCTGCAATATATCGCTACGTGCACCCCTGCGCGAGTCCTGATACTGCACTTACAGCGACTGAGTTGGGAGCAGCCACGACACACAGATAAACAATGTCGGCACAAACACGTTGCTATATTGCCTGGTTTGTCGTGGTCTTAACACTGCAGGACACAACCAACCTCGACCAATGGAAGCATGGAACGGAGTGGTGTACACATAAAACACGCTGGTAAAACCGCGTCGTAGACTTCACTGGTCACATTACTAGCGGCTGCGAGCAGCTTCTTCGCCTGCAAGCATCTAGCAGTGCACCGAGCCCGTCGACTGGCAGTCGGTAACCGTGAACGTGGGGCCGTCCGTGCAGTTGCCGCTCGCAATGTCACCGCGGTCGATCGGCTCAAACGTGGTGCGCCAGTACCGCACCCACATGCCGTTGCTCTGCATACTCTCGTACGCGTAGCGGTCGCGGCCCTGCGTGATTTCCGCCTGGACCTTCTCGGCGGCACCGATAGCGCAAGTGCGCGAGTCGGTGGAGATCCAGCAGGCGACCTGCTGGCACTCCTTCTTGTTATTCTGGATGACGTCCGTGATGAGTGGCGTGATGGCCGACGCGATCTCGAACGCTGCGACGATGCTCTCAACGACCTGCAGCTTGCGGTCATCCTCATTCGCTGTGCTGGTTTCGTCCGCGTGGTAGATGGCGTCGACGAATGGGACGTCAGTTTCCGTGATGGTGGTGAGCTGGACCGGGTGGGTCGATGTCGCGGCCTCGGAGAAGGCAATGAGGTTAGCAAGAGCCGCCAGCGTGACCGAAATGCACCTCATGGTCTGCAGGGTTGACGGAGAGGTGATGCCTTTTTCTGGGATCAAATTGAGGAATGAAAGTGCAGACGGAGTGTCTTGAAGGCCGCGGCAACGAGCGGGGAGGGCGTCCTTGTGATTTCTGTAGGTACTGTAATGTAGGGCGCGTGAACAGGCGAGCTTGCATGCGTGACGTAAGCCCATTCGAAGTCTACGTATGCGGCCCATACAGACTGCATGCTTAGCTTCTGTCGGGCCGCATGTACGGAGCACGCCCTTGCTCTCCCTGGTATCCGTGGTCCCATCTCGTGATGTACCCTCTACCCAGAGAACATGACCAACACTGCAAGGTGGAGCTGCACAACCGCACGATGGTCTGATAAGAAATGATGTAGGTCTTACCCGCTCTTTCTACATGTACCATACTACCGGTAGTAAGGCAGCCGCAACATTTGCATGCTGAGCTGATTCTTCAACATACAGTATTCGCTCGGTGATCGCAGCATTGTACGAACAGCATTCCTATCCAGTGTACTGTAGTCGTGCACTTGGACGCCAATCGAGATCCTGGGGATCTCCGACTCCAGATGGCGGATTCAAGCCGCCATCTGGAGTCGCCGGCTTCCCATCTTGTGATACATACAGAGTTGCAGTACTACCGTATTGAGATAGGCGACGATCCGTTGGGAGTCCGGTGGCAAGTCGGGCGTTCAGAGACAAACTTACAGTGTGTTTTGCTAGCTTACCACCACCAAGAATGACGAACTCGCAGCTCCGAATAGACAGGCGCATAGACCAGTCGCATCTTAGACAAGTTACTCATAACGTAATTAAATATTACAGTGCCGCGCAGGATCATACAGCATGTTCAGCGCAGATGCATGCGTATACTATAATAGCGCCGTGTACTCGGCCAGAAAGCTCAGGGCTCACGCCAAGGCTATTAACTGCAAAACCATGTACTTTGAAGTACACTTAGTACCAACGCTCGCTCCACGTTCGATAGGCTACGTACTGTGTGTTTTTGCTGAAAGTTACACTACAGTAGTACACGACAGAGGCTGGGGACGTCCGACTTGGAGGTCTGGAATCTTCGAAGCCGGATGTCGCTTGCAAATCACGTGATGTAGTTTGTCGTGGACCACGGCACGTGGTGTGACCCCTTCCACAGCGGGTTGTACTGTGTGCGGCTCAATCACAGTGTACCTACCCTACCAGGTACCTATCAGGACACAACATATCAGTAGGCGCCTGACGAATTTGATGCCGGTACAGTAGTCGTATCTGAGCGAGGCGCGTCGCACTATCTCTAACACCCGAACAGCGGAAGCTGAGAAGCTCGCAACTTCCCGGTGCCTCGCGGATCTTGGCGAGTAGGGCGAGAGGATGCAAGTCTGACAGCAGAACTATTTTGTGGCAGCTTTTTTATGTGGCCAGAAGCACTCGGCGCGACAAATCGCCACTGATCGCGTGAAAGAGCCGTTCATTTCGAGCAAATTGAGGCAGCTCTGGGGTCTCGTCTGAAAGGCTCCGTACTCGTGCCGTATCCGGTGAGAGCTTGTCGCGCCTAGGACTGCAGTTGGGTTGACGTCATTCCTGCTCTGCGCTGCGGGCTGTAGGAGACCAGTGCTGTATCCCTTGATTCCCCCACCCTCATTCTTCGATTTCACCCCAAGCCTGCATACCTCCGCGGCTGCACACAAGACTCCAGCTTGACCAACCTATACAACCTCCACTGCCATCATGAAGACGTTCGTCGGCTTGATGCTCACTGGCCTCCTCACTGCCGCCAACGCCGAGACGGTGCCCTCCAACTCTGAAGCCCGCGCCCTGCGCCCTGCCGCGGGTATCTCTGCGAGCTCTGTATCTTCCATCGTGGTCAATGCTATTACCATCGGCGAGGACATCGCGGCGGCCGTGAACGCTACGTCCAGCAGCAAGGATTGCTACCAGCTCGCGTGCTGGATCGCCAGTCCGTCCTACGACTGCCAGTTCGCCGCCGCCAACCAGGTCCAGCGCGACCTGACCAAGGGGCGCAACTCGTTCGCCGTCGAGAGCTCGGGAGACACTGGCATGTGGGTGCGTTACTGGCGCACGGCCTTCTACCCGCCAGACACGGGTGACATCGCCGCGGGCACGTGCAGCAACGGTGACTCGTACACGGTGACGAACTGCCAGGCGCCGGAGGGCAAGGTGTACTGCTAGACTGTAAGGGTGTTGAAGTGTTTCGTATGTGATCGCGTGATTGATCTTCCAAACAAGTATACTCGTGCGTGTTGGCGTTTTCCTAGTGTTCCTTTGGTATCATAAATTTCCGTGGGCCTAGTCAAGGACG
>JAADYG010000971.1:0-10768 GCA_023338115.1 Phytopythium boreale | reverse complement strand
GGTTGAAACGACGTCCAGTGTGAACTCGTAATCCCGGCCGAGGCGCGAATGGCCCAACAGCCTTTGTGGCAAAAGGACGTCGGTGCCCAGTGGCGTGTCCAGTTTAAGCAGTCGATCGCTTTGTGCGAGTCCGCCTTTTATCGCCGCGATAATGTCCTGCGCACCCATACCGCCTCTCTTTTATGCAAATTGCGCCCCCGCGCTATCGCGCGATAATACAAAAGATCAGACGTTTACAGCAATCAATTCAATGGAAACAAATGTTAAATCGGAATTTGTTTCGCCTTTCATCGATGCATTTTTGGAATCGGTAAAAACAACATTTCGGCACATAAGTGCTGCCGCGAGAAAACTCCTCGACATTTCAGGGAGGGGATCCATTAAACATCTCGGGCTTGAAGCAGTCATTCAGACTTCGACACCGTTATGGACCAGAAAGTCGCGCAAACACCGAGGGCAGACCCGTGCGGCTCCTTCCAGCAATGCTTCCCCTTGTTCCGCCGGCTTCAACCGACAGGTCGACGATGTCAAATCGATTCCTGGTCCAAACCTCTTACGCAAATAGTCAGCTTCAAACCAGAAGACATTTTCATGCTTGTCAGATGCGAGGATGGTTTTAATTAATGCACTGCATGGAAGCAGGCCACCAGAATCATTTGCGTTAGCAATCTGCGGCGAAGTTCTCTTCAGACGTGCAAGGCCGTGTACTGGGCAGGAAGGAACGCCCTCCGACACATTGGCGTCTTCAGCAACGAGCGACGTGTCGAAAGCGCTTTCCCGCGAGGTGACCTGCACGGGTTGTTCCTCGGAGCGCACCAACAATTCGTCGAGACAGCGTGGGCAGACCGGAACCAAAGAACTTTCGATTGCGGCTATTGACGGAACGTCTTTCAGATGAGCGGTCTCTTCTGCGTAAGCGATGAGGTGTGCATACTCGGTCAGTTCAGCCCGGTGTATCCAGACCTCCCTGCTGCGCTTCGGCCTGTCGAACGACACCTTGACTAGCTGACCTGCAGCAAACCGCCCCCTTGATCCGATGCAGGCATCGACATCCTTTGACGATTCGATGTTCCCCATGCAAACCATGGCGGGAGCAAAGTCTGGGGGAATTCATCTTTGACGTGATCCCGCATGTCGCACTGATTCATCCCGCTGCACTATGCTTCTACGGACATCATCTGCTGCGAGGACACGAGCCGCGGCGGCGGATGGCAGCCGCATATACATAGATCGTCACTTAACGCAGCGTGCCTTCCGTCCGGCGCGGTCATAACCTGGCGCGGTCCATCGCACTGGATTTTTCCCGTTGTATTGCAAGCGGGGCATGCGACCGGATCCCCTTCATGGGCGACGTCTTTATCGCTCAATTGAATAGAGGTGGAGACTGCCTGAACGACGCCGTTGGCTGTCGTCTTGTCGCCGTTCAAAATCAGATATCGTTTCATGATGCTTCCGAAGCTTAAAATTTCGCGCATTCAACCCTGTTTGGTGGGCCGTCATGTCGGCCGCCTACGCTTTTTCCTCTGTATACGCGACGCTTGTCGTGACAATCATTGAGCGCAGGTCGGCGTGCACAGTAAGCGTTCCCCAATTGAAGACGAATGTGTCCGCGCCGATCGTGGAAGACACACAAGGCGATTGCGCTTCGGATGCGATCAACTTTGACAGCGTCTTCTTTTCCTTCACGAGATCATCCTCAGTCGCCGACCAGTCGATCTTTTTTGCAACTCCATCGACCCACACGAAGTCGATCATTGCGAGTTTTCTATTGCAAAAGCGAGCCGCTACGCCAAAAGTCTTGCCCCATACTTTCACGTTCTTGATGCCATAGTTTTCCCACTCGCCGTACTTCGCCAGTTCCGTTCCGCCGGACAAAGGCGATTCGTCAGGCGACGGTCTGCCGTGAAACAGGCTCGTTGACGCGTCGATAGTCAGCGTGCCAGTGGCAAAATCAAACGTAGCCATTCAGTTAACTCCCAAACTTCAAAATGTTGCCGCCAACGAGGCTGCCCTTGTCGGCGCTCGCTACGAAATACTGAGTGCCTCCGCCCTTGCCAAGATTGGGATTGGCGAGCGACTGCCCCTTCGCTACACAAATGTCCTTCGTGACGACGAATGCCCTCAGTTGGCTTCTCATCGGCCGGGCGTTGGGGGTATTGCTCGCGTGCGAAATCTGCGTCATGTCGTTGTACTCGCGCGCTGATCCACCGGTGCTGAGAATCGTGCGAGCGTCGGAGAAATAATTGCCGGGCAAAGCAGTCGCGATCTTGTCAGGCGGCGCATACGGATACAACGTGTACAACACTGTACCGCGCTTCAGGACCGTGTTCGTATAAGAGTCGACTCCCGGATAAGGGTCTTTGCCTTGCCAGCTTCTAGCCTGCGCAGCGGGATCTTTCCCGGCACAGGGATCTTTCTGGCAGCAATCCTTGTTCGGCGTTTGCGCTTTCTTCTTGAGCCCCAGCGGGTCGATCCAGCCAGTCGGATTCGGCGCGTATTGGTAAACGTTTCCGCCGCCCAGCAGCCCAATCGGGTCTTTGGCAGTAAACCGTCCCGTGCTCGGATCATAGTAGCGATGCCGGTTATACGCGAGCCCAGTCTCTTCGTCGAGTTGCTGCCCCTGGAAACGGATCGGGTTGCGCGGAGCGCTGAGCGTCACCTTCGACACCCGCGCTATCACGTCCCGAGTTTCACCCCACGCCTTGTATTTGGCTTCCCACACAACCTCACCGAGCTCATCGGTAAGCAACTGCGGGGTGCCAAGCTGATCGCAGTGGTAATAAAAAGCGTGCGCAGGGGAGAGGGAACTTACAGGCTTCAGTAGCGGATCATCTTCCGGCGCGTAGCGATCGGTCTGCTTCCAATCGGGTGTAGCAATACCTGTAACCGGGCCGGAGACGAACTGCACCAGCGGCACGAACGACCCCGCTTCATACACATAATGGGTGCTACCTTTGTCGACGCTTTCGTAAGCCAGCGTGTCGCCGTCCCAGCCAAACGTCGTACGCGCGCCGTCGACTTCTTTGCCGATGCGGCGTCCGAACGCATCGTAGAAGTAGCGCGCCTCGTGACGGCGTGCTGGCTCAGCGACACTTGCGGCTGTCATCCGGTTGAACTCGTCCCACTCGTAGCGCTGTTCGGCGCCGGGTGAGCGCTTCGCGATCAGGTTCCCGCGGGCATCGTACGTAAAGTGTGTGCCGGCATAGTCCGTCAACAGATTGCCCAAGACTTTTGGCGTACGCGCAGGCAGGCTACTTAGTTGTTGCCCTCCGCCAGTGCGCGCCTGTGCAGCGCTACCCGGATCGACGATGTTACTTGCGGGGTCGAATGCGAAACGCTCGGTCGCAAAAGGGCTGACAGCTTCGATCAGCCGGCCGACGGGATCGTACTGGTAGCGAGTCACCCCGTGCCGGCTGTCGTCAATCTCCTTTAGCTGTCCCACGGCATCGTACTGATACCGGCGTGCCACGATCGGAGCGGGTGCGCCGGCACGCCTAAGTGCCTGGGATTCCATTCGCCCGACCGGATCGTAGCGCGTGTTCTGTGCAATCCGGTTCGATAGCGTGCGCTGTGTTTCGCGATGCAGGTCGTCACGTTCGAACTGAATCAGTTCCTGCCCGTCGATCTGCATGCCATGCACATGGCCCGTGCCATAAACCAGCCAGTCGATCGCATGACCATCCGGGCGCACGGTTTTGATGCGCGTGCCGATCTCGTCGTACTCGTGTCGCCATACATAGCTGCGGCGCTCGCCGAATAACTCTTGCGCGTGATGTTCGCGCACCAGATTGCCGACTGGGTCGAAGAAATGCTGCACCCGGCTGATTGCGTTTTGTGCATCGATCAGGCGGCCATTTCCGTCGTACATGAAGCGCTCGTCGCTTGCACCGGCGATGCGCCGTGCAAGGCGTCCACCGCTGTCGTATTCGAGCTGGGTCGTTTGACCCGCTTCATCGGCGGTTTGCAACTGGCCATTCGCCGCGTCATAGGCGTAGCGGGTCGTCATCCCGTCGAAGGCAATTTCCTCGAGGAGTCGGCCGACCGGATCGTAATGGAACTGGTAAGTCGCGTGATTTGAATCGGTGAGCGCGCTCAGGCGTCCGACCCGGTCATAGCGATAGGTCAGCAGTTCGCCCGATGCATCGCGTCGATTCGCGATCCGCCCGGCGGCGTCGTATCCATAGCGCGTGACGCGGTTCAGCGGATCCGTATGCACCAGGAGCCGGCCCTCGGCGTCGTATTCCAGCTTCTCGATTCCCGCAGCAGATTGGACTTTGGCCAGTTGTCCGTTGCCACCGTAACGATAGATGACACTCCGCCCACCCGCGTCCTTGCTCTCGAGCAGGCGGCCTTCTCCATCATAGGTCCACTGCGTTGTCTTTCCCGAGCAATCTGTATAGCTGACAAGGCGCCCCGCAGCATCATATGCGAGTGCCTTTGCCCCGCCCTTTGCGTCAACGATTTCGGTTGGTTGCCCTTGATCGTTGTAGCTGTATTGGGTTTTGTGACCCAGCGGATCAATCTGCGTCGTGACATTACCCGCGTCATCGTACTCGCGGGTCCAGCGATATGTTTGCGGATCGATGATCACAATCATCTGATCCTTTGCGTCGTACTCCATGCGTACCACGCTGCCATCCGGACGGGCCTGCTCAATCAGGTTGCCGCGCTCGTCGTAGGTGAAACGCTCGACGCTGCCGTCCGGATAAATATGCTGCGTCAGATTATGTTGGGCGTCGCGGTAGAACCATTCATTGAGGCCATCCGCATGAATGATTCGATACGTGTAACCGTCGATATCGAAGTAATAGCGAGTGACGTTGCCGAGGGCGTCACTCACGTCGACGAGACGGATGTCTGGGTGCCACGCGAGGCGTGTGTCGTAGCTCCCGTCGTCCGCGTATTCGCGCACGCACTTCGCCTTGGGTCCAGAGCCATCCCATTCCAGATTCATGCCACGGCCGGTGCGATCCGTGTACCGGGTCACAAGGTGATGCGTGTAGGCGTACTCGCGACGATTGCCGTGGCGGTCGGTTGCCGCAATGAGGTCGCCATGCTGGTCGTACGCGTAACGCACCAGCGTGCCGATCCGTTCACCTTCCTGGTCGATCTCCACAGCTTCGACGAGGCGGCCGCCTGCATCGTGTGAAAACACGACGATACTTTGCGCGGTGATCAGCCGCGTGAGCCGATGTGCGTCGTCGTAGTCCAGTGTGACCTGACTGCCGTTGCGATCCTTCAGGAAAGCGAGACGGAAGGCGCCGCCGCGTTTTTCATACGCTTCGAGCAGTTCATGCCCGCGCGTGAGCGTGAGCCACTGGTCATCGAGTCGCGCGAGCGTGAGGTCCTCAGCGAGATCGTCGTGCGTCTCGCCCGCCTTGAGCAGTGGGTACTCAAGACTGCGTCCACTCGGATCGTGATACACAAGCTTCGCCGCGTGGATATCGAAGCGCGTGGTGTAGGGAGTGATCCAGCGCGCACCCAGATTGCTTTCGTCATATTCAGAGAGAAATGACCGGTAAGTACGTCGCCACACTACCGGCATCGCGCCGGGCAAGACAAAGTCTTGGTGATCGAAGCGCTCGTCGCCGAGTGCATAGCCGATCGAGCCGCCGCTGCGTCCCAGACCACAGCTCTTGCAGTCGCTCGCCCCTGGGTGCTTCGCCTTCCCCTGCGTGGCGATTGTCTCCAGTTCGCCTTCGGTTTTCTTCAACTCGGCTTCGACCTTGCCGGCTGCCTTGATGCCGACAGTCTGTTTGTGTTTCTGCTTTTCCTTCCACTTAGCCACGGCCTTCATCAGCGCGTCGAGCATCCAGATCAGGCCGCCGACGTCCGCACTATTCAAACCCTTGATCTTTTCCGTCACCATCGGAATCGCGTGGCGCGCTTCCGCAGCCATTTGCTTGAGCTGCTGGTTCGTCGATGGCGAGATTTCATTCGCTGCGCGGGAGGCGAGATTTGCCGCGTCCTTGACCAGTACCTTGGTGCCGTCCTTCAGATACGACCACAGGTTCTCGGCAACCTTGCTCGCATCATGGGCGGCAAAGCCGTCGCTGACTTGCTCCAGATGCTTGTCAGCCGCGCGATAGTTGCCCGATGTGTCGAAAAGCTTGCCCGACGCCGCACCTTCAAAAATCTGCGCAAGACCTTCGAGCAGCTTCTTCGCATGATCCGCGCAGTCATTGAGCATCTGCGCGAGCTTGGCCTGCACTTCCTGAATGAATTTTTCGATGTCGCCAGCAAACTTCGCGCTGATGTGCGCCACCAGCACCGAGATCACCGTATCGGCGATCATCTGTGCTCCGCCTTCCGCAACGGCCTTTGCGCTTCTCGCGAGTTCCTCCCGGGCCAGCTTCATCAGCGGCCGGGCACCCATGCGGAATTCACCCATCACCGGTGGCAGCGGAATGACACCGATCAGGTCGATGCCCAGGTTCAGATAGTCGAAGAAGTCTTTAGACTCCGCTTCGATCAGCCGCTTGATATCCATCACGACGTCGATCGCAGACAGAATGTTCGAAACGACGGGAATGTAGTTCGCCAGTTGCTCGACGCGATCGAGGGTGATATAGCCATCGCTGACGCTCTTGAGCCATGCATCGAATTGCTCGAGTGCGGAACCGACGTCCTCCTTCGCTATGGTGACGAGCGGCGCGATTGCGACTTCGGTTCGGACAACGGCGGTGGTCTGGGCAGCGGCTGCGCTCATGCTGGGTCAGGTCGGTTTAGTTGCTGTTGGTAAAGAGTTTGTCGTATCTGCATCCGAGCAGAATCCATCCCGGGCTTTCCTGCTGATCGACAAGCAATCTGATTTCCTTCTTGCCGACCGTCTTGCGATAGTCGACGCCCCGCCATTGAGCGTTTTCGCGCAGAGAAATGGTGCCGGCTCCTTCGCTCATGCCGCCGATACGCGCGACCCATTGCTTGGCAATATTGATTTCTTCGCCTTCAGGTGCGGGAATGGCGAGCAGCATCTGCCGTGGCGACACGATCGACACAAGGTTCGACGATGTGCCCCATGCCTGAATCGGTTTCTGCGTTTTCCATGCCAGGTCGACCGCTTTTTCTTGCGGCCGCTGACTCGTGAAACCTGGCACGGCCCCGCTGTCGATGCGGTCAATGAAACTGTCGATCTGGCGCGCGTCGAGCTTGCACTCAACGAAGCGGCCGATCGTCTGCAGATCGGTTGCCGACTGGGCATGCGCGCTTACGATAAGCGCAACGCCGCACACCATACCTATCAAGGTCTGAGCAAATTTCATCGCGGACTTACTTGACCTTGCAGTCAGTCGCCGACGGGTAGGGGGTCGAGAACGCGCCCACACAATGGAGCGTCACCTTTTTCCCGACGCGCGACCGGATCTTGTCGACACTCGCTTTGTCGGCGAAGGTCACACGCACGGCGGTGTCCGATTCGTCGCCGAGCTTGCCAATGATGTTGTCGGTCAAGCCGGATTCGAGGGACAGCAGCGTGCCGGTTAGCGCGAGCGGCTTGTCGGTGTATTTCGATACCGCGTCGTCGTCGCTCGCGTATTGCGAGACCATCGCGGCTGCGGATAGCTTCAGTTCGGTCGCGCCGAATGCCGTCGAGGTGATGATCAACGCAACTGCGAGAAGGGCCGTTTTCTTCATGACTGGACTGTATTTACTTGAAGTCGAATGATCGGCATCTAGTCAGACGATGCCCTTGAGTGCCGGCAGCGCAGTGCGCGCAGATTGCGCGATCGTGCTGATTTCCTTGGCGGCGCTGGCGGCCTGGCTTGCCTGCGAAAGCGCGGCGCTTGCTTCCGACGGCAACGCTTTGGTGAGTGCGCTTTGAGCGAACCCTGTAGCCTGACCTTTTGCCATTGATGTAAGTCCGCTGGTTCCCTGCGAGGCCATACTCGCGAGACTTGAGAGTTGCGATGCGCCACCTACGGCCGCGCCCATTGCGCCTTTTGCCGCGCTGGCAAGCGAGCTCGCCGTGCTCGTTGCGCCAGCAGTTCCGAGCGTTCCGGCGGCGCTCGATGCGCCACCGGCGGCCGGCAGGAACGAAGCCATTTGCGAAGCAGCTGCGGCGTCGCCTGAAGCGCTCAGTGGCTCGACCGGCCACTTGATGGTCTTAAAGTAGTTGGCCGGCTGGGATGGATCGCGAGGATCGTTGCCGAATTGCACTTGTGCGACGCCTGGGGGCAAACCGCTGACAGTCATGCGGCCGTTCGCATCGAGCGCTCCTTGTCGCAGGAGTCCGCCGTTGGCGTCCAGCACCGAGAACTGCCCCCCTTTGACCGGCTCGCCATTCGCGTACTGATGGAGCAATTCAAGCTGCCCCGGTTGATCGGGACGCGCCGCTGGCAGCGGATAGCCCTGACTCGCTGGGCCGTTGAAGCTATGCTGCGCACCTTTGACATCGACCATGCCCGGCGCGTGGATGTCGATGTTGCCGCCTGAAATGCGAATGTATGCGCCGCCGCTCGTCAACAGAATTTCCTGATCAGCGGCCGCTTCGATTTTCTCAGTTGTGGAAAGTAACCTGAATGTCTTCTGCGCGGTGAATTCGACGTTGTCCGATTGCGCTTTGATCTCAACTTTGCCTTTGACGGCGAACAGTTTCATGCCCGCGTTCTGAACGAACAGACTGATTTTCTCGCCGACGCTTGCCAATAGCGATTTGCCTGTCGCGATATGCGTGCTCTGGCCGCTGACCAGGTTTATGTGGTCCGTTGCCGCGAAGTGGGCCGATTTTTGCGTCGACATCGCGATGCCCGCAGGCGTCGCAAATAGCATGATCGGCTCCTTGAACGCGTTCGCACTGCCCGTGCCACCGCCGGCAGTATTGCCGCCGTCGCTTGCGGCGCCTGTGACACTGTTTTGCGTCGCGTCCGTGAAGGACTTCAATGAGTCGTAGCCGTCTTTCAGGCTTTCAGCCTGATGGGTTTCGCTCGCCTGGCTTAGCGACTCCATCATGCTTTCGGAATTGACCAGCTGATTGTTCGCCTCACGGACGGCGAGGGGCTGGCTGGATGTCCCGGTTGTTGGATGCGTCGAGACGTACATGCCTTGTGCCGCCCGGACCGCGCCAAATGCGTCCGACTTCAGGTCGAAACCACTACCCAGATACTCCCCGCGCGAGTTGCCGGTTTGCGCGATCAGATAGCCTAGATGCAGCTGCGAGTTCGCGCTGCTGCTGTACATCTGCACCCGGTTCTGGCCGGTAGCGTCGTCCATCACCATCTGGTTGTAGCCGTTGCCCTGATATTCCTTCGATTTGTAGCCCGAGAGAATCCCATTCGAATGCCAGTCGGGAGTCTTTGCGCCGTTATAGACTCGCCCGGTAACGAGCGGCTTGTCGCAGTCGCCGTCGAGGAAAGACACCATGACCTCTTCACCGATGCGGGGCACGTGGACTGCACCGTAGCTGCCGCCCGTATCAGACTGAACCACCCGCATCCAGCAGGACGCGTTTTCATCTCCGGGGTTCAGCCGATCCCAGTGCATCTGTACCTTGATGCGGTTCAACTGGTCCGTGAAGACTTCCTCGTTCGCAGGGCCCACCACCGTCGCCGTCTGCATGTGCATCCTGGGCTTCCGATGCTCAAGCGGATTGCGGAAAGGAATGGCCTTGCGCTGCGCTTCGACGGTGGCGATGAAGAAGCCTTCGCTGCCATCGGCCGACTTGATGAGCAGCGTTGGATCGTTCGCGTGCTGCGCATGCGCCGCGGCGATCGTCTGCTTCAGGCTATGCGGGAAGTCCGTCGTGCCACCCGAGACCGGCAGGTTATTCTCGATGACCCACTCGACAGCGATAACGGCAAACTGCCGGTCCTGCTGACTGCCGGTGTCGTGCTCCAGGTGGTTTTGCAGTTCGAACCAGCGGCCTGCGTCGATGCGACGGACTGCGCCTACGCCGTGGAAACGCTTCGCTTGCGATTCCCATTCCTCCATCCTCACCTTCGAGAGGCGATCGCCGCGGTCCTGCTGTCCGTACGTATACGCGCCCGTGTACTCGTACACTTCCGCCTGCTGCGGCAGGTTGCCCTGAGTAGTCAGCGTCGGGATCGTCGTGCCCTTGGGATTGGCAGGTGCCGACGGGGCCTTGTAGTCAAACGTACGGGTAGTAAGCGTAGTGCTTTGCAGCGTGCGCGTGCCGCTCCACTGCACGAAGGCGTCGGTTTCGCTGTTGGTGCCCGAGCGGTAGAAATCCACCACCTGCGGCGAAAGCGGTTGCAGGCTGCCGATATCGTCCGTGATAACCAGCGTGTGCGATTTGCCATCGGCAGCCTGTTCGAAGTAGCCGAACAGGCCTTCCGTTTCCATCAGCCGGTGACAGAAATTCCAGTCATCCTCATATTGGACGCAGAACGAGCGCTGCGGCAAAGGATTGCGCAACGCAAAACGGAATGCACCCTGCGCCTGCGGATGCATATTGAATACATCGGTGAGGATTTCATCGGCGGATTTATCCTGCCAGATGCGTGCATCTTTTCTGAAACGCAGAAAATGCATCCAGGAGACGAAGCCGATCTGATAACTGGTAATCGCGCTATCAGAGCCCAATCGACGGGCGGTATGAACATAACCGTGGTGAGGGGCGTATGACTGGTCGGTCTGCTGGATCCAGAGCGTGACTGGCTGGGCGATCAGCGTTTTCAGCTCGATATTGTCGTTGGTTGAAACGACGTCCAGTGTGAACTCGTAATCCCGGCCGAGGCGCGAATGGCCCAACAGCCTTTGTGGCAAAAGGACGTCGGTGCCCAGTGGCGTGTCCAGTTTAAGCAGTCGATCGCTT
>JAADYG010000970.1:0-10770 GCA_023338115.1 Phytopythium boreale | reverse complement strand
ATCGACCACCTTCTTCCAGGCGGCGGCCTGCTCGGGCGTGTAGAGTGCCGGCGCTCCGTTCCACCCGTGGCCCTGCTCCGAGATGGCCGTCGCCTCCGTGATGATGAGGCCGGCGCCCGCGCGCTGCTCGTAGTAGAGCGCATTCAGCTCGTTTGCCTCACGCGTCACAGGGTCGGAGCGAGCGCGCGTCATGGGGCCCATGACCACGCGGTTCTTGAGCACGAGGTCCTTGCCGAGCGTCAGCGGGGTGAAGAGCTTGTAGCCGGCGGCCGCCATAGTTGTTGAGGTTGTTGGGTGCTTGAGGAGGGGATGCTGCGTGCGTGTTGGTGCGCAAATTGCAAAGTGAGAAGCTCAGACACGGCGATTCCGGTCTGCTTGGCCTCCGCAACGACTCGCCAAGCGCACAAGCAGCACGGGTGATTGCGATCGCGCTCACTCTGGGCTTCGGTCCTTCGCCTTGATGTGTCGCGTCCTTATCGCCGCATTTAGCTGATCCGCATCTTTTGACAGGCGTTTACGTAGCCATCGCGGTTCACGTAGCGTTTTGGTGTCTTGCCACTGCAGAATTCCACCAATCAGAGGCCTTTATTCCATCATACTTAACTTTCATTGGTTGATAAACGATTCAGTCAGTTGAAGTCGTCGCGCTGACGTAGCCCCTCAATTGTTCTGGAAGATGGATCAACAAGGTGTAATAATGTAATCAGCTCTAGCCCAAGAATAGTCATCCCAAACGTCCCAACACCGTCCAGCCATCCCGTGCCCCAGGCGTCATCCTCGTAGAGTTTGAGCTTTTCCAGCTAATTTCGCTGCCCACATCCGCTCAGGGCGAGCTCCGCCACATCCACCGTGCCATCTTGACGGCATCGCTCAGCCCAAAGAGGGCTAGGAAGCGGGGGTGGTTCTCGGTAGATTCGCCATAGTTGAGTACTTGGACGGCACGGTATCCTGCTCGCTGGTTGCTCGCGCAGCCAGTTGACGTCACCACGCAAGCTGACCTCATGACCATGATGCAATAATCTGGTGATCGCGCAATGTGACTGGAGAAAATAAAAGAATACTCTCCAATCAAATCACACAATGGACGGCAAGCCGATGCTCATTGGTGGATACCGACGCACGCGACTGACGTGGCAAAAAATTGTCACGGAATGCACGTTCAAGAGCATTCACTCTCGCATTCGACGTTGTTGAAGCAGACGGACGCAGTCGCTTCAATACCGCTGGCCATCACCGACGGATGAGCTCCAAGGCCAATATGCACTCTTGACACTCTTGCACAATGTTCACGAGACCAATCGCGAACTACTATACCATAGGACGCTACGTGAATGCTATCCCGATCAATCTTTGGGTCCGCGATGCCACCAGTTGCGCACCGACAATCCCAGGTCTTGAACGTGAGAGCTCTCGTAAATGTAGCGCAGTCCGTCGACAATCAGACTGCGGGCATTGCACAACATAAACAACACGAGGTGAGATCTATCGTCGACTAGTACGGATGCTCGTCGCATGCCGACGACAACGGCGATGGTTAGAATGGAGCTCTTAGCACAGGACGCTGGCACATACCTTGCGTCTTGCGCAATCGTCCACACGTGCTCAAGCTGATCCGGTATACTATCTGCATGAGCAGCAAGACCGTGCTGCTTCACTTGAGACGCAAAGGTTGCGAGGCGACTGGATTCAACAAACCGCATACGGTGTGAGAGGGTTAGAACTAATAACAGCAACACACAAAAGCACAACAACAACAACAACAACAACAACAATTGACGCACCTGATGCGAGCCGCCGTGGTTGCGATCTGCGTGCCGGTGGCCACAGCCCTCGACAGCGTGACGGTTCCTTCCAAGCAGTAGATGCACGCCTTCAGGTTCCCCCAGACGCGCACGAGTGGCGACCCCAGCAGCCAGATCTCGAGTCCGTCCAGCGAATCCAGCTCCCCGTTGTGGTACATCTCGTAAATGTACACGGCGTCGTTGGCTTCTGCGGCCAGGAACGGCAGCAGCGACAGCGAGATCACCCCCGAGAACACCAGGAGGACGGCGAGCACAATGAACGAAGGACACCGCTGCGCGAAGAGCCCGGCGATGCCAACGGATTTTGGAGGCGGGATGCCCTCCAGACTCTGCTTCAGGTACTTGACCAACAGCGCGAGCTCGCTGTTCATGTGCAAGTCCGCCATCTGACGGCCCAAATGGTTGAGTTCGGGGCGAAAGACCGCGACCGCCGCCTTCTCCAGCTTCGTAAACGACTCGGTGAGCATCCGTGCGAGCATCTCGATCGAGAAGTCGGTCGGCTGCTGCCAGTACTCGATCACCCAGTTGCCGAGTCCGAGGATAAACATCGTGTCCAGGTCAACATCCTGCGTGATGTCCTCGGCAACCTCTGCGTACAGCCGCTTCCACGCGCGTTGGAAGACGCCTTGGAGTTCCTCTGGCGTAACAGATCCTAGCACGATGCCCGCCCCATCGATCAGCGCGGGCGCTACGAGGCGGAGCGTGTCAATGAAGTTACCGCAATACCCAGCCCAGTACGCGATCGCAGTGCTGTAGGCGGCGAATTTCAAGCGGCGTCCTTGACCCCAGGCAGTTGCTTGGGGTCCCGCGTCGGAGCGCTTCGAGTTCGCGACTAGAGCGCCCGCGACCACGGTCACGACAACAGTCAGCATGGCGTCTTGGTGGAGGAACAGCATGAACTTGACGTGGCCGAACACCTTCATGCAGACCGGGATGGCGCAGACCACGCGCGGCAACCACGTGAACGCGCCGAGCTTGTCGGTGGACGTGCGCGCCCAGTGGTCGGCCCATTGGAGAGCCTTGGCCTTGAGCTGCGACCGGTAGAAGCACACGGCCAGCATAGACACGACCATCAGCTTGTGGCGGTGCATGACCATCTGGAACAGCAGCGCCACGAACACCAAGGCCAGACCCGCCGACACGCGTCGCAGGCTCAGCAGCTCGGTCGTGACGAACACAAGCGCCAGGTGCGCGAGCTTCTTCAGGTCCAAGTGGTCCAGGATGCGCTCCAACTTGGACTCGAACACCATCGCGACGCGCGAGCCCGAGTCGCGACCCGTCATCTGTGTTCCCTGCTGCGTCGATTGCTGGTCCTGGCTCAGTATTGAGCGAGGTGGCGGAGGCGCAGGGTCGTCGTTCTCCGTCACCTCTGTACGACGGACTACAAGGCTCGAAGAGACTGTCGCCGCCTGCACATCTCGCCGGCCGACGACCACCAAGCTCGTGTCTTCCGCGTCGGACGCGTCGTCTTCCTCCAGTGTCAGCAGGTCGTCGAGCACGGCGACGCGCGCGGCCTTGAGCCCGGCCAGCAGCTCAGCGTTCTCCGGGTGCACCTCCAGCCCTGCTCATTGAACGGACGCAACCAGTCAGGCATCGTGCTCGCCACAACAGTAGACGACAGCCTCAACACCTCGGCCCAACCTTTCTTGAACCAGGAAATGGCCTCCTCGTGCCGCCTGAGGCGCCGCAGAGCCGTCGTCAGCAGCAGATACCCGTCCGCGCGGCGCTTGTCCAGCGTGAGGCACTGCTCCGCCACCTCGAGCGCCTGTGCGTTTGCCGAGGGCGTGCCCTCGAACAGCAGCTCCGCCCCGCAACGCGCCAGCTCCGCGAACTGCTCCTCCGCGGCCGTCGGCATGGCGCTTGCAAGATGAAGATCCCAAAATTGCTCGGCTTTTCTTTCTCGGCGCACGTGACATGCATGATTCGCGCCATTTGAGCGGATCGCATATTTATCATCCACATGTAAATATTCTTTTATACAGGTAAATATATCATTTTAAATATGAACAAATGCAAGAATGGGTGATTATTTTGATAAGTCACTTGTTTTAGCACAGGTAAATAAGAGTGACGGTCACTGGTGGTTGGGAACGGGACAGCAACGGTACTGTACTGCACCACCAATTGGCGAAGCGAAGCGATGCGCGAGTGGGCGGTGGCGCGCGTGAACCACTGCGAGCTGGTGCGCGCGTACTACGGCGGCGCGTTCTCCGTGCGCCGCGCGTCGCTGCAGATGCCGGCGGGCGCGTTCTTCGCCGTCAGGGGCGCGTCCGACGGTGGTTCGCAGCGCACGCACAAGAAGAAGAAGAAGAAGCGGAAGCGCGCGGACGACGCGCTGACGCAGCTGATCGCGCGCGGCAAGTTCGTCCCGCTGGACGAGCGCGTGCGCCGCATGCTACAAGCCGCTCACGATGAGATTGTAAGAGACTTCGCTGCCTCGGACTTCCTCCCAACGTGGTCATCTAGCGAGAGCCCCGACACTCTGTCGGTTCTACCCGATGCGGCGCTGGTTCTCTCGAGAAGCGACTCGCCATCGCTGTTCAGCAATGAGAGCGACCGCGTCCAGCTAGCCGTCGTAGACGCGAGTGGTGGTGATAACCCAACACCCAGCCTTGGTCCAGTCGCGAGCGATGCTTCAAGAGGAGATCGCGTCCCCAATCTGTTCCTGCTGCCGCCGCGCGCGTCCTTTGCCGCTGCAGACGTGCGGCATCTGGACGCGCTGGGACTGCCGAGCGACTTCAAGTGGATCGTCATGGACCCGCCGTGGGAGAACAAGAGCGTGAGCCGCGCGCACAGATACGTGACGTTCCGCCATGAGGAGCTGCTGAACGTGGACGTTCCGGGCCTCGCGGACCCGGAAGCGTGCGTGCTCGCCGTGTGGGTGACCAACAAGCCGTCGTACACGTCGTTCCTGATGGAGAAGGCGCTCCCACGGTGGGGCTTCACGCTCCACGACACGTGGTTCTGGCTCAAGATCTGCGCGGACGGCGAGCTCGTGACGCCGCTCGAGTCGACGCACCGCCTGCCGTTCGAGAAGCTGATCGTCGCGTACCGCGGCGCGACCGAGGCCTCGCGGTCGCGCCTGCGCCAACTGCTCGGCGACAAGACGCGGGTCGTCGCGAGCGTCCCGCTGCGGCACTCGTGGAAACCGCCGCCCGAGAGCTTCTTCCCCGCCGGCGCCATCGGGGCGAGCGACAGGAAGGCGGAGCTGTTCGCGCGCGAGCTGCGGCCGCGCTGGACCAGCGTCGGGCTCGAGGTGAGCGCACGCGCGTGATGACGATACTACATGTATGGGCAAAGTGGCTGACCGCGAATGTCCACAGGTGACCAAGTTCCAGAGCGTTTCGCTGTTTGACGCCGCGCAAGGCCACGGCGCGACGCCCGACAAGGCCCAGCGCACCGCTTGATGGCCATCACTACAGTACAGTTTAGACGACTCGACTAGAGAGTAGAGCGCCTCATCCCGCTGTAGCCTCAACTCAAGTCGACGGCTCCCTCATGATGAGGCTCATCGAGTCGCGGCCTGACTGCTCCATGCCAGAGTGGGACGCAGGAGGGTGTTTCACTTGGTTTCACTATGGTATGCGGCGCATTGGCGCGTGCAGAGACCAGGCCGGGCGTCCACGCGCGTTCTGCTTGTGCGCGTGTCCTTCCTCCCTCCCTCGCTCCTCTTCGGGGAGAAGGCTTGGCCTTCTCCCTCCCTTGGGCGGCACCGCGCTCACTTTTCTTCGCGCCTCGGCCGACGGGAGACGACCAACCGCCTACTGATAGACTGACAGATTGACGATGGAGCTGGCTAACGTGCGGGGCATCATCACGGGCGGCGCGGCCGGCCTGGGCAAGAAGTTCGCCGAGACGATCCTGGCGGCGGGCGGCAAGGTGGTCATCACGGACGTGGACGCGGCGCAGCTCAAGGCGACGGGCGAGGCGCTGCAGGCGCAGTTCGGCGCCAAGAACGCGGGCTTCTTCGTGCAGGACGTGACGGACGGCGAGAGCTTCCACGTGGCGTTCGCGTTCGCGGCCGAGTACCTGGACGCGCCGGTGAACGTGCTGGTCAACAACGCCGGCATCTCGGGCGACATGAACTTCTTCAAGGAGGACGCGCCGCGCGCGTGGGAGAAAGTCATCGCCATCGACCTGATCGGGCTCATGCGCGGCACGCAGGTGGGCGCCGCGACCATGCGCAAGGCGCTGGGCGGCGAGGAGGGCGTGATCGTCAACATGTGCAGCATGGCCGCCTTCTGCGACTGCCCGTTCTGGCCGCAATACGCCGCCGCCAAGGCGGGCGTGCTCGGCTTCACCAAGTCCATGCACCAGCTCAAGAAGAGCGGCAACGTGCGCGTCGTGGCGCTGTGCCCGGGCTTCGCCGACACGGCCATGGGCCAGGACGCCGTGGCCAACTTCCCGCAGCTCATGGGCGGCGAGGCCGGGCTCATGACGCCCGAGGCCGTCGCCGCCGGGCTCGTCAAGGCGCTCGCCGACGGCGACAACGCCGGCCGCAGCCTCGTGGTCGCCGACCAAATGACCTTCTACCACGTCGGCAACTTCACGCCCACCGAGTTCTCCTTCCCCGACTTCGCCGTCTAAGACGAGAGTGGTGCTGCTTGGTCGGGCGGCGTGGTGTTATGGAGACCGCTGACACTAGAAACTAAAAAATACAAACAGACCCACTCCGAATTGCGTTGGGTTGCACCATTGAGCCCTTGCTCTTGACTGTTGCATCTCGGCTTGGGGCCTGATCTCGAGCTCAGGTGGTGCCTCTACGCCGCGTTATCGCCTCTACAGACGCCGCCACCATACGAAACCGTGCGGAGTGAGCACCAACGAGATCTTACAGCGGTGTTGACCAATGCAACGGCTGAAAGAGCACAACACCGGCACCGACAAGCGTCCGTAAAGGATCCAACAATAGTCCTCTACTGCACACGGCCGGGAAAAGGCGAGTCGCGCGTGCGATGCCGCGACAAGTTGACAAGCATGAGACCAAGCGGTGCGGCTCGCTAATCGCAGGGATCACGCGACGTGGAGGCGGGTAAACTGAGGCAAAGCCCAAGATACGGGACGCTGGACATATGACATGTAACAACAGCGTCAGGGAGGCCAGAGCTGCTGCCCCGCACCAGCCTTTACTGTTGTGCTGATCGGCGGCGGAAATCGCCCAGTCCGTGGCGCGCCGACGCGTGGCACGGCGGTCAACACCTCGTTCTAATGGGTAGTCTTGTCAACAATCACACATCGGACGGATACTGAAGCACATCGGCTGCATCCCAGCGCGAAAAGGATCGCATTGGGCGCGCAGAGCGCCGCCGTGGTGTTAGCACACGCGCGTGGAATCCAGATTGGGTGCGCGAACAAAGGCCGAGCGCGCGTCTTGGTGGAGCGCCACGTCAGCGCCGCGATGGTTTCGTTGCGGCGCCACGCACTTCTTTTTTGTATGCCAATCAACAATCACCGAGGCGAAAGGAGCCATTCGCGGGCAAGTCGAAGTTGGCGCCGTAAAAAGCGTACCGTAGGTGCAATCCGCGAATCCATATGGTTTCCGCGCACAAGGTTGACATGGGCACAGAACGGGCGGCGTTGCGCCAAAATGGAGGCTTTTGTCGCGCGCTTTCCTTCGCTTTGCCGCCACTTTTTAACTCGGTCTCGTGTCGGCGACTCCGCCACATCGTGGTGTACGCTTGCCGCGTTACCAACGGCGCGGCCGAGCAAATGCAGCCTTCCTTTCCTGGGCCGAGCAAAAGCGCGCACACCGGCTGGTGCCGGCGAACTGGGAGCCCCGGAGCTCGTGCAGCGGAAACAGGGCGGGCCATGTGCAAAGATATCTTGGACTGCAGTACTGTACGTAGGTGGTTTGACCAAATCAACGGCACAGTGTTCTGATCCTTGGCGGGCTGGATTGACAGATACTTATGACAATTGTGAAACCATGTGCCGGCGCAGCACTGAGGAGAGCTCAAGCAAACTGTTTCAAAGCCATCAGCTCTGCAGCTGGCAAAGGAGTCTTGTGGCCTGTCCAACGAGAGGAGATTATAAGCCTGAAGTTTATATCAGGCGAATCATAGGATTGCCGTAGAAACTGGAGCCGCAAATGGCTCCTTTTCGTGTCCCATGACGTTAGGAAGCCGATTTGACCAGCAAACGCTCCAGCAAACGGATTTCCTTAGCGGATGCAAAGCATTGACTCACACCGCTTCAGCAGAACAAACGGTTTGCAACAGCAGTCAAAACCTTGTTGCCTCCGCCATCTGATCCCACCAGCCGACCCGTAAAGTTGTGGGCGTGGGTACTTTATCTGATTTTGCAAATCCTTTTTCGAACTTTTCCTCCAAACTGTAAGAAAAGCTCGAAAATCTTGTCAGCACGAGTGAAAATCCTCCTGCCTTCCGATACTGAAGCCCGCATTTTCGATGAACTCGACCGGAAGTGCGAGCGTTATTTTTCGGCGTTGGACTGGCCGTACCACCTGTTTCGATCGACTTACACTGTGCGGCCGCGACACTTGAATCGCATACAAAACCCAAGTGATCAGATGGTACGGCACGCCGCGTACCGTAGGCGGCGCGAGCGGCTCTGAGCGCCCCGGCCGTGAGTAACGCGCGTCCAGCACGGTTTCCAGCACGTTCGGAGCCAGCGGCTGGAAAGGCGGAGCACCGCTCGTCCAGTGGCTGGAGCCTTTTCAACCGGTCGGCGCCTGTATTTTTGTCGGCCAACGCTCGACCATATGGCGACGATGCAGCGCTCTTATACACCTTCACTTTTGTATGGATAGCATGCAAGCGACGGGACGCAACTGAACTAAGACCGACAAAAAATAGAAGAAAAGGGGAAGCAACGGCACCCATTGAGCGGCTCAAAAAGCCTTTGGATTCTTAGTTTGCCGCCCGAGTCCTTGGCTCATTGAGCAATTTACCGCATTCGGAGCCAATCCGTCTACGTTCCCTTCCACCATCTACCAGAGCAACATGTTGGGCAAGCGCTGCGCCGCCGAGATGGAGGCCTGCCTCACCGAGTACTACCGCCAGGAGTGCCTGCGCGCGCTCTACAGCAAGCAGGAGCGCCGCGCCGACTGCACGTGGGTGAACGAGAGCATGATGGCGCGCGCGCCCCAGCCGCCGCGCCGCCGCAAGGGCGTGTCGTTCGCGCCCGCTCCGGAGGTGATCGGCAGCGCCGACCCAACCGTCGACCGCCGGCCCATCGACGTGTCGCCCGTGTCCAAGCTCGAGCTGATGCTGCTGCTCTCGCAGCGCACGTTCCCCGAACAGCTGACGACGGCCGCGTGAAGATCCCACCAGACCAGCGCGCCAAGCACTTAGACCACCAAGCACTGCGAAGCGTCAGTCGCTACCGCGCACACTGCTCCCAAGGACAGTGTACAATGCCACACACCAAGACGAGAAGCTGGTGGGTCGAGGCGGCGAACGCAGCTCGCCACGACCCTTCCGCGCTTGTCGTACTGCCCCGGCTCCGCCCAGGCACCCTTCCTCTCTTTTGCGAGAGCAAACCGCGTCGAGCTGCATGTAAACTAGCTACGATAGAGTTGTAGACGACACCAGACGACACCGACTCGGTTATTTAACACCAATCCACAGCAATAGAGTCCGAATCACACAGCGATGGCACATATTCACACTGGTATTCTCAAGTCGCGCGCTCTGCTAACTTCTGCAAGGATTCCTGACAGACTCTGCATCAAATCAACACCTTGGTCGCAAAATCGAGTGCATTCGGACGCGTCTGACGTCCGCAGACGCTCACATGTCGAGGGGCAGCAGCCGTTCCACATCACGCAGCGGGACGCCGTGTTCCAGCAGCTCATCGCGGGCCTTCACGCGCGCGATCAGGGCCTCGTCCCGCGCCGCTTGGACCTCGAGCCGCCGCATCGCCAGTTCAAGCTGGGCCTTCTCCATCTCAATCTCAGCGCTCAGCGCCGCCTTGAAGTCCTCGTCGGCCATCGCCTGCGTCTTGATCGCATCCTCGGTTTTCCATGGATACGAAAACGAGTCTTCGTCGACGTCCTCCTCCTGCAGTCGTTGCTTCTTCGGAGACGGCTTGTACTTTTGCTCTGGAACGCCGCTTTGCCAATCCTTGACTGATTGCTTGCTATTGCACGCCCTAGGAGGCGTCTTACGTCTCGCAACGGTCGACTTGCGCTTCTTCTTGGGCGACTCCGTGGGGCGCGTCGGCGTTGGCGGAGGAGTCCGACGTGTTGTGAGCAGAGGCCGCTTCTTGGGCCGCTTGTCTGCTGTCGCGTGCTCGCCCATGACCGGCTGCAGCAGCACAAAGTAGCGCGAGTGCTGGACGAGCGCGCGGTGAAGGTTGGGGTCGGCCGGTGAGCCCTTCGACCTGAGAAGCTGCTGGCGCGCGCTGCGCAGCTGGTCCACCGCCTTGTGGAAGGACTTCTCCATGTCGTAGATCTTCTTGTACACGTCGGTGGGCTTGCGGTGGAAGATGCCGGCCTGGTGCATGATCTGGACGATCTCGCCGCTCAGCGCCGACTTGTTGCTCGCCGTCGCCCGCCACCGCTCGTAGTTGCCCGGCGTCGTCAGCCAGTCCAGCACGATGCCCATCGACGACTTGCCGCCCGCGTGCGCGTGGTCCGTCGTCCAGCCCCGCGGCTCCTTGGCGCGCGCGCGCCCGCCCATTGGATCGACGACGGCGCTTGGCGAGCGTCGGCTGCACTTTCGCTTCCGAGAACGACGCTATTGGGAACTTGCTGCGATAAAGTTGCTCCAAGACTCACAAGTGCTTGGAAGCTGAACACCCAGAAGATACACCGCGCGTCGGTTCATAACCGACAAATCAAGTGCAACGTCGGATAACGCAAGGGCTACAGTCCTGGCCAAAAGTAAATGAGGTCGCAATTTTGGCCCGAAAATCAGCCAATAGGAACTCTACAACGCTCAAAATCGGCCCAAATACTCCTCAAATCGTATTTGAGACGATGGCAGCATTTTTTTCCGCGCTTGAT